>BQNB010000503.1:6878-169792 GCA_026074375.1 Tanacetum coccineum | reverse complement strand
TTTTTATGTTTGGAATGTTCCTTTCTTTAAATGAAAAACTTGCAAGTATTAATAAAATATCGCGGTGCCTAGCTAGCTCTGCGGCCCATTCATATATTTCTTATAAATTATGTGTTTTTTAAATATGATTAAGTTTACATAACTTATATACAAATGGATACACCATTGAGAACGGATGCACCGCACGTACGTGGATATTGAGGGTGCTCCTCTTTTCCTAACTCTGCAAACCCATCAGCATCGGATCACGTATCCTTGTTAAACACCTTTCTCTCAAGACGTTGGAGTAAGTCTACGCGCGTCTCACGACAGGCGCGCAGTAACGCACACCGTGCATGTTTAACAAATTAGGAGTCAAAACTTTTGACTTCTTGATATGGTATTAGCGGTACGCTGCATGTAATTGTAATGTCAACCCATACATGTAAACTTAGCATATTTTGCAGTCATGAACTTTGTAATACCTATGTTCACAACAATTTGACAAATAGCACATCACAAACAAGTCTTTCATGCAAAGGCAACTAATTATGCACAAACATATTGTCAACTTTTATAACTAATATTGTGTGCGTACAATCGCACAAGCCACAATAACAAACGACCCATACTATGGGTCCAAAAGGATGAGCTAATGTAGCACAATGATTAAGGGTGTGGGGGTTAAAACATAAAGGCAGGTGGGTAGAGGAGTTGTCACATGTCTTGTGGGCACATCGCACAACAATAAAAGTTAGCACAGGGGACATTGGTACCTGATAAGTGCTTAATTACACATATCTTTTACCTCTAAAAACGAGCTTAAATGACCAAAAACAGACAAAAAACTGCCAAATATATGTTTGTTTTGCATTTGTATTGTGCAGGAAGTGGATATCATCAAAAAGACAGAAAACCAAGCCAAAATGACAAAACTGAGCATGGAATGGAAAAGACTGTGCAAAATCAAGGCCAAAGTCCAAAAATGCCAAAGTCAGAGTCAATACTGAAGAATCAGCAGTCAAACCGGAGCCGGAACTGAAGAATACTATTGAATGCAATCTTAACCCATCTGATGGGCCGGGAAAGCCCAATAGTATATCTATGAAGACTGTGAAGACCAAATGGGCCCTCAATCAATTACAACAGCCCATTTGTGTGCAATTGACAAAGACTGTGAAGACTTTGAAGGCCCAATCCTAGCCCAGTTACAGCCAATCTCAGCCATTGTACACACAAAACCCACTTCATAACCTTATTGGGCTTGAAAAAGCCCAATAACCTCACCTGTACCTTATTGGGCCCAAACCCAAACCCAGTGGGCCCAATACAAGCCCAAGCCCAACAAAAGCCCAAAATCCTTTTTTATAAAACTTTAGGGGCTTAAATTGCCAATTTTGAAAGTTATTTTATAAAAGAAAAATGGTTTAACTAAAAGAGGGACTGAAATTGCAATTTTCCAAACTTGTAATCCCTTTAAAGAATCCAGGGACTAAAACTGCCAAATGGCAGTTTTCCTTTTAGTATAAAACCACAAGGGCAGTTTTTGTAATTTCCCTAAACTCTTTGTTTTCTTTTGTATTAAAACAGCAGGGACCAAATTTGCAAATACCTTAAACCTTCTTTTATTCTTTAGTTATAAAAACGACAAGGGCTAATTGTGTCACTTTCCAAACTTATCTTATAACTAAAACGGGCCAAAAAGAAATTGAAAAGAGAAGGAAAGGTGAAGGGGCATTGTTGCCTCTTCCCCAAAGATCTCTTTTAAACAGATACAACCATAACTGTCCTTCACCAATCCCGCCAAATCTAAAACCCCTCTCCCCCATGGTTTACAAGGCAATACCACTCTCCCAAGTACAATTTCCAGCTCACCCTCACCTCTTCCCACCTTACCCTACCCTTTCCCACCTCCCACTTGTATTTGAGACCTTGCCAAGTTGGCAATCTCTTAACCCGAGACCCCCCAATGGCTGAGATTGTGTATAAAGTAGCACAAAGTGATCCAAGGGCTAGAAGAGTGTGCAAAGGTCTGTACTCACACAACTAACACAAGTCAAGAAAAAGTGAAGACTTAGGACTTGTATAAAAGCTAGAAGAACAAGCCGAAGTACCACACACCATGTTACACCTTTTTAGTTTAATTTTTATTTAAGTCTTTTTAAGCATTAGTGTAATTCAGTTACCCTTTAAAACTCAAACCTAGACTGACATGACGCACCCTCTTTGACGTGCCCGCGCCGTCATCACTGGTGGCCCTCTTGCGTTTCAACCCAGAGTCAACTTCTCCAGCCTCACTTTCAGCCCCTGCGACATTAGCATCCTCTGAAGAACCAACGCTTGTTGCGTCTAGCCTGGGGGGCTCCACAGTTGGACCTGGTACACTGCGCAATGGTGTGGGTGCTAATACATCAGTACTCTCAACCTCTGGTTGCTCCAGCACAAGTTCCATTGTGCGCCCTGCGGTACTTTCCAACAGCGGCTCCTCACCATCTCTTAAAGGGCGCACCCCCTCGGTCACCAGCTTGGGCTTACTCAAATGAACCACGCTAAACAAATCCATTTCTGCGCAACACAAAACGAAAACAAAAAACAAATGGTTACATAAGCTTAAATAAGAAAGAGCGCTTACACTACTAAGCGAGGGAGAAGGAAGGACAAGCACCCACCCTGGCCGTCATCGCCTATCAGTGTTGTAAAAAGCTGTCTAGGCGGCCGCCTAGGCGGGGCCTAGGCGCTAGGCGGCCACAAACCGCCTTGATTTATTCTAGGCGGCCAAAAAAGCGGTCAACGACGGTCAACACGGCGGTCAGGTAACGGTGGTCAACGCCGGTCAGCGGCGGTCAACTCGATTTTTAAAATTTTAAATTAGGTTTTTTCATTAAATTGGTCAGATATTGTTTTTAAATGGTGTTTAAGAATAAAATTTGTGATGTAATTATTGTAGATGAGAAGAAAAGAAATAGAAATATGAGATTTTACTTAGAAAAAACCTTAATTTAACTAATTTAAAGCCTTAATTTACATTTAAAGCCCAATATCCAATCTTTTGTAGACCTACTTACCTATTTGTGCTAAAAAATTTCAAATATACATATAATTTTAAAAAAAACGAAAACAAAAAACAAATGGTTACATAAGCTTAGATAAGAAAGAGCGCTTACACTACTAAGCGAGGGAGAAGGAAGGACGAGCACCCACCCTGGCCGTCACCGCCTATAAACGTCGGCACTTCCTCGGGGCTTTGGAAATAATTACGACTAATGCCCATGTGGCATAGAAAGGCTTCCGAGTATGCGTTGATAGGGATACGGTTCTCATTTATAAGTTCCGCATCCTCCATACTATACGACCCGGGGGGTGGACGCTCATCCCTCGGCAAGGACTCCTGAGTATAGAATGCGAAGTCCCAGGGAAACATCGCATCATCTACCCAGAAGAACATCTCCCTCCAACGCCTTAGCGCATCTAATTTTTCGGTATAGCACTGCAAACGCCCGGCGCGCTTGGAAAACGAAACCCATCCGTTTGACCACGAGGTGTGATAGAAGGCGCGGAACAAATGGACCGTGGGATGAATTGCCAATAGGCGGCAATTAACCTCGAAATTGGTTATTTTTGCCGCGCCTATGCAGTGCAATTGGGAAATATGAAGACGATAATAATTCAGGACGTTGCACATAAACAACGAAAGGGGTACACGTTGATTGGCAAACTCAAAGAACCGTGTGTATACCCCAATCTTCCCCTCTGGGAAATCCGCTATACTCGCACTCGCAGCCGGCACTACCGGGTGCAATGCGAATGGGATGTAATACTCAGATGTGAACTCACGAAGTTCCTCATCTGTTATTTCTGATGTAAAATCAGTAAGTTGCAACACCATGATTTGCGAAGCAAGGGTTTGGAGGCGCACGCGCGTATTACCTGTGTATGATTTCTGATGATTAATGGAAGCTTTATCAATGGTGGTGGAAGAGATTTTTTTTTACTGTGGCACTAACAGTGAAATGGAGGCGAACCCTTATATAGGGCAAGTTGTTACTGACACGACGCCGGATGAGGAACACGTGTCCCCCACTTGTCCTAATCGTGTGGTAGGGGTGAAACGTATAAGCTATGTTCCAGCTACCTTCTCACGACTTACGAAGAGGCATTTTTGCGACTCAAGTTGACCAGATTCATTGTTCTGGGCGGGACAATTTCTTGTTTCTTCCACAATACGCATCCAGGAATATTTGCCGCGACTATTTGTAGTCTAGCATCCGCGGTCTTACCCAGCGCATACTAGACTGGGGGGACATGATGACGTATAGTCCAACCTCGGGTCATGAACCCGACCCACGAATAGTACTTATACCCAGGCCCATGATGAATGGGCCATAGCGACATCAATACGGGCTTCCAAGGCCCAAATGGTACTGCCTATGGGGAAGCCCATGACATATGGGCTATCACGACGAGGATTTAGGCCCATGAGGCCCAACTAGCGCACACGTGCGCAGGTATCTAGAACACCCGTTACGAACGAGTCATAATCATGAGGTGGGCCCACTAGTTACTAAAAAACGGTGGGACCTCTCGGATACTAACCTAATTAATGGGACAAAGCCCATTAGGGTTTGGTGAGTATATAAAGAGCACCTCGGCTCTCATCTAAGGTATGCCCTCTTAACCCTAACTCTCTACTAAAACCAAAACCGATTACTTACTCTCACGCCGGAGGATAATCGTGGGAGACAATCCCACGGTAAGCCTAACGGTGCTTTATTTTCATAGTGCGCAGGTCTCATACATCAAGACTTAATTGATACAGGAACCGGAGCCTAACAGATCCGTATTACACCTAATTCGGACCTAATCAAGGATCGTCCAACTTTTGTATCAACAATGAGTTTTTTTAATTTAATGAAAAAAATGATTGGCTATGATTTATCAATTGGGTCTTTGATAAATGTTGGGTCTACATTGATCTCATCTCTATTTATGTATTTGTTCCTTATACCAATTTGGCTAAATTTACACCTGATAATCATTTGGGATTTGGGATTTTATACAATGTGTCATGATAACTAATATCACCATATTTAAATGTATGTTGATATTATTATTTTTTAAAGTTTCTTTTATTTATTAAATTTATCAATGTTTTACATATGAATTGATTCATTTTAAGAGAAAAGTAAGTTCAATTTATCTTTATAAAACCATGCCCTATAACACAAGTCAGAAAACCTCAATTTTGGCATACTAAAGTGATACATATAGAAACTAGACGTGAAATTAAATTTACAGACTTCTACGACATTCTTACTAAAGTAAAATCACATCTAGATTGAGGATGCATGTATTTGGTATATCACGTCTATTTTTCCATTTATATTAAATATGTTAGAACTAAAACCTGGGTTCCTTTCAAAAATTAAATGATTTGTACTATAAAAGTTAAAAGTTAGGTAAACACACACACACACACACACACACACACACACACACACATATATATATATATATATATGATATAATGTAGTGGTTATATTTGGTGTCATCATAGTTTAAACATTAAATCAAATATGATTTTATATATAACAACACACATTTTTTATATGTGCATTTTTTGTCCTAGCCGACGGCTACACACAAGCCACGAGGGTGGATGATTTAAGTTCTTCTACTAGGTCATGGTTCACAATATTTCTTAAACCCTAGCCATCCTTCCATATAAATACCTTGTTATAATATTTTTAGGTTATTTTTTCACTTTGCAAGCCTCACAACATTTTCTTTCTCTCTTTTTCTCTTTGGGGTTTCGGCACACACAACTCACATACAAACCATCCATAACTTTGATTCCTATCATAAACCACACATTCAAAACTCTATTTTAACAAGATCTAAGTATTTCAAGAAAGGTTTTTCTTTGATTTAAGGTTTATTTCAAGATCCAAGAGTTAGGTTTTGTTTTTTATAAGTGGGTTTTCAAAATCATCATCTTCTCTTATCAAGTTCTTTGTTTTGCCATCTTGCTCTTCATCCTTTTGTAAGTACAAACCCTAATCTCTTCTTTTGATTTCTTATGTTCTTGTATAGTTTTATTCACGATCCAAGTACCATAATGTTGTGTTATTATATTTTTTAAATACAATAAAGTGCATTTTTCATTATAATGATGTTATTATGATTTTAACATTTATGTGTAGTTTGGTGAGATTGAGTGAACATGTGTGTTGCAACAAAGATAGTAATGGGATTAGAATAGATTAAGAGTGGATTTTGTTGGTTGGATTAATAGTGAAGGGGTTTAGGTTAGATTCGGCACTATTGTGAAGTTTGGTTGGATTTTTGGAAGTGTATACGAAAAGTGTGCTTGCTGGTCCAAAATTATTTTGAGGTTTTCAACCACTTAAAAATGTTTTTATTAGTCAAGAAAGTAGTTTTTGGAAAGCTTATTTTGAGTAGATAGATTTTCATATATCAAACACTAAAAACGGACTTAAAACGGCTGAGTTATGGCAAAAATGAATTTTGGAACACTTTTCGGAAAAATAACTTGTTAGCTTGCTGTTAGGAATTGGAAAATGTGTTTTCGAACACTTTTGGGATGTTTTGAGCTCTTAAAACGTTGGTGAAACAAGTAATAACTTTAGTAAATAAATTAGGAACATTTAAAACGTCACAAACATAATGTCAGGATTACTAAAACGGGAAACTTCTAAAAATGGTAACTTTTGGTATTATTAGCGAGGCGGAGTTAGAAAGTGGGCGTTTAGGTTTCACTAGCGCGTTTATGGTAAATGGAATCATCGAATATTAGGGGACGGTATTAACGTCCCGAAACTTAGAACTTTTCACACATTGAAACTTTCCAAAAATAGTATCTTTCCGAAAATAGACACTATTCGTTGATCATGGCGTAACTAACATAACTATAAACCTTATCCTTTCGAAATGATACGTTTTTAATAGTTAAACTAAAGCACAAACACTTATCGATATATATATTTTCTTTAAGCGTCCTATTCGACGTTTCGTTATTTATTTTCTCGTTTCTGAAGCGCGTCTTTTAATTAGGTCGCGGTTAGAGTCGTTAGATATCTTTCACTTCGTTGAATTACTTGCTCACCGTCTGTCTAAGGTGAGTTCATAGCCCCATATTTTACTCGTTTTGAATAAATGTTTTAATACTTTGGGGTGAGAAACATTGCTTGCTTTTAAAACTGGACACAAGTACTTTGCGTAAGAATTTCCCTATTTATGTGTTGCCTAAGTAGTGTCTAGACCACTATTGCCCGAACTATCATGAACCGTTAATTTCTTGACCGACTGTACTGGTTAAGTGAGCGGCGAGAGTCGCGCGACATGAATAAGATTCTAGGACTAATAATCCCCATCCGGGTTTGGTTATTCTTACTGGTGGGTTTACTGGACGGATTGTATCTGTAGCACAACACAAATCGTAGTTGATCATGGTAGCAATTTCGTTTTGGATGGTCTTTGGTATCGGGACACCTGTAAGGCTCTGTGGATGTACTTGTGCAGTTGTTATATGGCTACTTTCGTTATTAGCCTCATGGTGCCATTGAAGTTAGCACAATTGTACAATTACCTTTTTATGTATGATGTCTGTCATCTGAGTTTATAACTGTCGCATATTTTTTGAAATCTTGTGGTCACAGCTTTAATAACAGTTGAATTTAACCAATGATTTCACTCAACAATTTTGTTGACGTTTTAAGCATGTTTTTCTGAGGTGCTTAGCTTTGGAATTTTCTGACGTGCTATGTGGAGTCTACGTGCAATATGATATCATCTTTCAAGATTTTTCTTAGCATACATACTCGTTGTCTTTTGAAAATTTAATTATGCTTACGAAATGTTTAATTTCTTTGAATTTGTACAATTACCAAAGATTTAATAAATGAACGAGGTTATGATTTTTCACAAGCGTCCATTAGTGGTCGTTCCCTTTGCCTTGAGTTTGATTTATTATGACGTCACGCCCTCGGACACGTATTCCGTCCAGGCCCCGTTTGGAGGTGTGACAGATTGGTAATCAAAGCCAGGGTTATAGAGAACCAGGTAGTATAACTAGGTCTGGTCTATAACCAGTATATGATCCTTATGTGCTTTTATGTGTGCCTTATACGTGCTATGATCCTTACATGCTTTTGCTATGGCGCATACGTGAGTACCATTTTGCCTTGAGCATGCTATGTTATGGGTTTACCTCTGCCCTGCGTTTGTCGTTCCCTGCGTTTATGTTACTTTGCGTTTATTTTTTCCCTTGAGCTCTACTTTGCTATGAGCTTACGTTTATCTCACGTTTATCTTTTCTCTGCGTTTATGTTTGCCTTACGTATATTTCTCCATTTACATATATGGAAGCTGTCTATATATATTTAACCTTTCTAAGACATTGTGAGTGACAGAATGGTCTCTAAACCTATGTAAGACATTGTGAATGACACAATGGTCTCATTTACTTCTAAAACATCGTGAATAATACAATGATCTTTAAAACCTTTCACGACTTTACATTATACTACTTTGCATAACTTTGAAACCTGTTACAGTCTGCCGACCCCACTGATTATCCTACTATTCGACTCTGAAGACGCCTGTGAACACCCGTCCTATACTGTTGAAACACCTACGTCATCTCGTTACGTCTCAACTTTTCTTACTTCTCGTAACTTCTAGGAACATACCGATTAATTCGCACATAACTTTAACCCATCACCTCATAACATTCCATTTCTTTTTGGAAACACGTCTTGTGAAATTTGACTTGTTATATTTCGTTTACTCCATTCTATCTTGAAGAAAATACCGACAACAAGACAAGGGATGAGTTTCACGAGGATCGAGGGCATAATAACCCAACGAATTACTAATGCTATCGAAGGTATTGCTGTCTATGAGGCAAAAATCCACATGGCTCGCAACTAAATAGATTAGGTCGTCCGTTAGGAAACCGAGGTGGTAAGGAATGCCAAAAACAAAATAAACGACAAAAGGCCATGAGAGCTTACATTGCTAGACCAAATAACAAAATGGATATGTAGGAAAGTTACCCTACTACAACAAACATAAGTTGCGCTACACTAGGCCATACGTGGAGAGGCAAAAACTATATCAGAGAGTTGTCCATATGAGTAGAGATTGTAGGGCGCCCGTGTTGATAACAACTTAGAGGCCGCAGTGGCAAATTAGAAACTGAAATACCTATTATGAGTGTGGAAAATCAGGACATTACAAGCGTGATTGTCCAAATCTGAACCGTGCAAACCGTATTTGGGAGGTAGAAGCTCGCGAGAACTCCAACGTCGTCAAAGATAATGTTGATACTTAAGGAGAGATTTTCCTACCTTTTCTAGCGAAACCTAAATAGACTTGGACCGTAACCCCTAAGAGTTTTACACTAGTACTTCCCTGTGAATTTCGTGTATTGAGTGGGTGTTTCTAAACCCTTTGTTCATTTTGTGTCTTGACGATTTGGTCCGTTACACTTCAATTCTCTAATAATTTATGTAAGGTACTCCTCGGATCTATTACCGTCTTACAACCCATTTCATTATTATTTTATAAACCTTTTTACTAGTATAAACTGTTTGGATGTTATCATACGAACCATACTAGCATCGTCTTATAAATAGAGTTACTGTCATTTATAAACTGCTTTTTTCTTCTTTCCGTCAGTCTACGAACCGTTTTGCTAAGCAGCTTATTAATCACTTTACTATCGTCTTATAAACCATTTCACTATTGGTTAACAAACTAATCTGATATCATCTTATAAACTATTTCATTGTCGTCCTATAAACCATTTGTCATTGACTTACAAATTATTCTACTATCATCTCATAAACTATTTTCGCAATCATTTTATAAACTAACTTGTTTTCATTTATTTTTAACCTATCTTGTCGTCATTTATAAACTCTTTTGCCATAATTTTATAAACCATTTCGCTAACACCTTATAAACTATTTTGATAATCATTCTATAAACCGTTTTGCCAACATCTTATGATTATCCTGCTATGGCCTTATAACTTATCTAGATATCATTTAATGAACAAATTCGTTTCCATCTTATAACCTATTTTACGGTTATTTATAAACTCTTTTGCTACCATATTATAAACTACTTTGCAGTCATCTTACAAACCATTTCGTTGTCAGCACATGAACTATTTCTTTGTCGTTTATAAACTATTTCAATGTCAAGTTATAAACTATTTCGTCGTCATTTTATAAACTACTTCGTGTCGTTTATAAACTATTTTGTTGTCACTTTATAAACTATTTGTCTATCAGCTCGTAAACTATATGTTACCATATTCTAAACCCTTTACTATTACGTTATAAACCGTCAAGTGACTTTCTTGTAAACTATTTTGATATCACCCCTTGAGCTATTTTACGCTATTTTACAAAATGTCTTGTGTCGCTATATAAACTACCCTGTATTCGTCTTTACGAACTGTTTCGTTACCTTATAAACCGTATTGTTTGTACCATATAATATTTTAACCGTAACCTTTATTTGACAAAACGAGCACTTCATCGTTAGTCTCTAAATTATACATAGATTGGCCACCTATGTCTAATTCAGGAAGGACTATGATGTGCTAGGAGTAGTCGCCATAAAACTTTAACAATTCATCCTTACTTCCCATTTCTATTTTCCTTTCTTTTCTCTATATTCTCAACGAGATTTTAATGTATTCATGTCTTACTGATATTTTGCGTTTGTATTCGTGAGTTGTGTTGGTCATGTGTACTCATGTTGTAAGCGCTGAAACTAAGTAGATATTTCCCAATCTTATCATACAGAAACACCATAACCTTATCCGAGAGACCGAATCCTACTCCTTGTAGTCACGATAAATATGGATTGTAAGAACTTAAAACGTAACAGACTTATCCTTTTAATTGGATTATAACCAAGAGAACTAGGAGATTTCCTTCAATATACTTACCTTTTAGTGAGTTATAATCACGTAAATTATGAGATTCTCGTATCGACAAAACTACTGATGGACCTGAAGTTGAAGCAAAGGACAAAATTATCGCAAGTACATGAAACCTTGTCGATAGAAGTGTCACCTCCGCTGAGTTTAGCTCATTAAGTAGCATCGTCCCATCTACCGTAGACACTAAGTACCCTGTTGATATAGCTGACAGAAAGATCATAGAAGTTGATACTATCATTTGAGATTGTATACTTAATATTCTAAACCATCCATTTAAGATAGACTTAATGTCCGTAGAACTTGGTAGTTTTTACGTTGTCATCGGTACAGGTTGGTTGACAAAGTACCATGACATGATCATTTGTGATAAAAAGATTGTTCGTATCCCCCTTAGGTGATGAAACTTTAACGATACGAAGCAATAAGAGTGATGGGTATATATCGATAATTGCTAGTGAGCAGAGAGCTGAGTTGTTTAATAGGATTGGTACGTTGGAGCGGTATAACATAAGACGTAGAGGCATGTTAGGTGTTGAGAGGCAAAGAGTTGACACGTCTCGGCGCAGATGGTCGTATGCCCAAAGGATTCTTATAAGATCAATTCTTACCTCATGTAGAGATTCCCGGTATTGTTCCAACTGAAAAGAATTGGATTCCATTCATAATGTATATCGGCTGCCAAGAATTGAACATGCAAACCGTGAAGAACCGTTACACGTTACCTAGTATAGATGATCTTTTTTAATCAACTACGAGGATCTAGCGTTTACTCGAAAAAAATTGACCTAGGGACTAATTACCACCAACTAGAGTTCAATAAAAGGATATTCTAAGACCGCAATTAGGACTCGTTATGGGCATTTCAAGTTTCAGGTCATGATGTTGGTCTGACCAACGCACTAGAGGTATTCATAGATCTCATAAAATCGGAGCATGCAGACATACTTAGACAAGTTCATGATAGTATTCAACTATAATATCTTTATCTACTCAAGGATAAATGAGGAGCACGAGGAACACCTTAGGCAATTATTAGAATTGCTTAAGAATAAGAATTGTACGTCAAATTCTCTAAGTGTGAATTTTGGCTTCCGAAGGTGCAATTTCTCGGCCACATTGCTAATTGTCTGGGCATTCACATCGATACCGCCATGATTGAGTCAATCAAGGATTAGGCAATGCCTACGACTCCAACGAAGATTCAAAAATTCTTAGGACTTTTTGGTTATTACCAACGATTTATCAAAGGTTTCTCTAGGATATAGAAACCTCTAACCAAACTGACTCATAAAAGCGTGAAGTTTGATTTGGAAAGAAAAGGAGAAAGCGGCATTTCAACTATTAAAACAGAAATTGTGTAGTGCACCGATTTTGGCTTTACCTTAAGGGAGTGAGAACTTCATGGTCTACTGCGATGCTTCGCATAAAGGGTTGGGCGCGGTTTTGATGCAGAAGGAGAAAGTCATAGCTTACGCATCACGCCAACTCAAGGTTCATAAGAAGAACTATACTGATAATCTTATAAATACGTACTAGCCGTATGTATATAATATCAAGTATCCCGTTAGATGTAAATATCACTTTAAAAAAAGTAATAATTAAATCTTCCGGAGTCGTATCTCAAAGAGAATTGAAGTTGAGATTTACGTAAATGCTTGTCGTTTGATGCTTGATTATCTTTTGTTTGGTTTTGAATTATACTAATAATATAAAAATAAGCTAATATAATGCTAAGATATAACTAAAAAGGATATGTTTGTCAAGTGAGGCGAAAATATCATTAAGTGTGAAGAAAGAGAAAATAAATAATTAGTACCGTTTAAAAAAATTGTTTTCTCACAACGTTGGTTTATATTGAAAACAATCATTTATTTTGGTACAAATTACTTTAAATGATGACGAATTAACACCCGTAAAAATATTATTTTCTCATGACGTTGGTCTATTTTGAAAACGATATCTTATAAAAGTATTAATTACTAGATTTGATGTTTGATTATTTCTCCAGATTTTGCCCTTCAAAATAATCAAATAAGAAATCTAAATAACCCGAAGATTATTAATCAACAAATCCCTTTTTAATCCACACTTAAGTCACTAATCACAAACACTTGACAAGCATATATATATTTACTTGCTAGACATGGCAACTAAACTAAAAACAATAAGCATAACAATAATAAAAAGCATATTAAGCTAAATAAACTAAAACTACTAATTATTGAAAAAGGAAAAGAAGGAAGAACCCGATTGAAGAAAATAGAGACGAATTTAACCACCCGTTCTTATAAACTTAGTTAAACTTTTAAAGTTTAAAACTTTATTAGTTTTTATTTCACTAATTAGTTAGTAAAGTTTTGAGCTTTATTAACTAATAAGCTAGGTAAAAACTTAAAAAGCTTAGAACTTTAATAGTGAAACTAGCCTATAAGAACCATAAGCTCCTCGCCTAAGTGTTGGATCGATTTCATCAACATTAAACAATCAAAGTTAAGATGAACAAGATAATAATAAGCTACTAATTAATCTAAAGACAATAAGCTAATAAAAATGAAAACATTAGATCTAAATCCACCCGAAACCAAGGTGTTCTACTCCGAAAAGCGAACGGGAATCGGGTATATTTAATGACTAGATCTAAATCAATAAGCTAAAAAGCTACAAACTTTAAGCTAAATGATAAAAAAACAAACTTGAAAAATAAACTATTTGAAATAAGCTAATAATTTAGAAACTTGATCAAGACACTGTTTTTACTAACAGAAATAATTGAGATGGTACAGTAACGAAAGACTGGATCGTGTATTTAGAAACTAAATGATTATCACTAAATAAAAGGAACATGGACATGAGATTAGAAAAGACAAAAAAAACGTAGTTTGCTGTTGGAAAAAAATCAAGAAAACAAAGCCATTTTGATAATTCAACTAAACATTTCATTAATTATTCATACTAAAATTAAACGCAAGCTATAACTAGTGATTAAAAAATGATTTTTACAATAAAAACATAATGATAAAAACTAAATAAAATTAGACTAAACTAAATGAGATATGTGGTGAAGTCACCGACCCATTGATGGGTGG
This sequence comes from Tanacetum coccineum, assembly GCA_026074375.1. Lineage (NCBI taxonomy): Eukaryota > Viridiplantae > Streptophyta > Magnoliopsida > Asterales > Asteraceae > Tanacetum > Tanacetum coccineum. The sequence continues at coordinate 155,749 of BQNB010000503.1, read as the reverse complement.
TGTCGGCTATCTGCTACTTTTCCTTCCTCCCTTCATGAGATCTTTAAATAAGGACAAAACCCTTTTATAATTGCATCTCAGCCATTTATTTAGACTTCCTCTCCAAGACATGACAGCAGTCAGACTCAGCTAGGCTAAGTAGAATTTATGTTGTAGTCCTTAAAGTCAAACCACGGGTCAATCTTGCACATGACAATAAGTTGGGCTAGATCTTTATTGGACTTTTTATTTTATTTTTTTCTTGGGCTTTATTCGATCTTGGACAATCGTGTTTTAGTCCAAAATTCTTTTCTTTTGCTCCAATGCCCTCGTTTTGTGCCGACGGACTCGTAATCTCGTGCTCTTTCCAATGAAGTGTTCGTGGCTTCACGTGGGCTTCGTCTTGACTTCGAATAATAAGCAAACTTGATCGAGTCGAGCCCGAAAATTACCGTTTTTGCATTGTTTTCAATCCTTTGTACCTGTAAGACATAAAAACACATACCAAGCATATTTGCAATATAATTATCCATATTTTAGTGTTATTAGTCCGTTTTAAAGTGTTTTCCGGGGTACAAATGATGTGTGTTTAAGCACACATCAAATTCCCCCACACTTAGCCATTGTTGGTCCCACACGCAATGTTTATAAAACACGCCCAGAAATAACTAATTAAATTCCCCTTTAACTTATGACCCCTCACATCAAACAAGAACAGAAAAGGTCCAATAAAAGTTTCAAAAATCATTTAATTCGCAAGCGCCCCCGTTTTAACCACTTATTTAATAATAGATAAAAACTAAGGTACACTTTACTTAAAAGGCTCAAAGAACGGGAGTTCGTCATCCTCGACTTTTTACAATCCCCAAACTAAGCTTAAAACGAAATCACAGTCAAATATTAGATTAGATGCTAACACTACTCATAAATGTTAATTGTGTAAACGCAACTACTTTTCGCCTACTTATTCCTAAATTCTCTAAGGGTTTAATTATTATTATTATTATTATTAATGACAAATAAATTATGTCTTTATTAATATAAAGTAAACCATGTTTAGACCATAATTAGTTTGTAATCATTTCCTAAAGAGACGATATGGTGAGAATAAGGTCCACATTAAGGTTCTAATTTCGCATGATTTAGGGGTTATCCTTTTTATTTCATCCGAAACAACTCAACTACGAGTCCAGAGATGGAGGCTTTATTTAGATAACCCCGGAGTCAAAATTTGGCTTTATTATTATTATTATTATTATTATTATTATTATTATTATTATTATTATTATTGCAACATTATTATCCCTCGGTCCTTTAAACAACTGTCATATCGGTATGCGAGCCGACCATGGTCCTCGACCTTTTTTAAAACTGTCGCATCGGTATGCGAGCCGATCATGGTCCAGTAAACTTTTATCAGTCTCAGATTTATTATTCTTACTATGGGCCTTCTTTTGAAAACTGCCACATCGGTATGCGAGCCGACCATGATCCAGTAATTTTTTATCAGCCCACAGTTCTTCTTATTATTATTACCTCCACCCTTTAAATGACTGCCACATCGGTATGCGAGCCGACCATGGTCTAATTGTTTTATTTCGGCTTTGGTTTATTACATTATTATTATTTTTTAGCCAAATTTCAAGTACTCTGGTCTTTTATCTACCTAGACAACGGTAGTCAGCCGTCAGGAATCGGTAGCCTATTTCCCCACAACACTGTCAAAACCTCGATGTGTACCTTACTTTCACCAGAAGGAATCTCTACGAAGGGATTTAAACTAAGAATGGCAAAAACCAAAGTAAATTTATTTATTTAACAATTATATAACGTTTATTAAGCTAGTGGGAGCAAAAGGCCACAATTAACATCTATGAGCTCTAAAGAGATCCAACTACTCCACGCTTAGCACCTAACTTATATTCAACTCTATCATTTTTTGTTCTTTGCAAAATTTTAAAGTTTAGCAAACGCTTAGTCTCAAAAGCTAAGAGGAAAGCTAGAGTGTAAAACTCGGTCAAGTAAAAAATCTCCTTAGTTCTACGGGCCTACTTATTTCTATATTTTATATATTTTCATCATTTCATTTTTTTAAGCTAATGAAACAATAAAATTTTAAAATTTTAGTTAAAACGGAGTTGCGTGGGAACACATATAGGCACAGGTAAGATCACATTTCGATAGAAATCCCCCACCTCCCCCCCCCCCCCCACATACTTAGAACTGAACATTGGCCTCAATGTTCAAAAATACCGGGTATTACTCTCACACTTAGGACAAAAAAGATAAATGCTAGTAATTGCAAGTGTGAAAGGGGAAACATAATATATATACATGAGCAGGATTGAGGATTCCAAAATAAGCAGAAGATCAAAGAACATGTGATTAGAGGATTGAAAACAAGCACGGGTCTTCATGATCTTAGGGGGGGATCCAGCAAAAACGGACCACCAACCAAAAAAGAAGCACACCACCCCACAACTTAGCTATAAAAATCACACCCTTAATCATTACTACCGATTAAATCTACTACGAAGAAACCTTAATGTAGCAAAGCCCTTTTTAAAAAAACCCCTTATTTAATATTAAGGATAACACGGGTTGCCTCCCGAGAAGCGCTTGTTTTTGTTCGAGTCTCTAGCTTGACTCTAGGGTTATTTAACTCTAGGTCCATGGTCAAATTCGTCACCCGTTGTGAGGTGAGGATGGTAATAGTGATACATCACCTCCTTCGGTGAGTATACAGCAGGACGGGGTGATGGTATATGATGAAAACCAAAGGAAAGGGTCTCCACTACCCTCGTCTCCTCACCCGACTGTGCCAGGGAGAAAAATGGATCAAATCTTTTCACCTCCCTTAAACGAATATCTGTTTTCTTAATAGAGGGAAGTGGTGAAACTATCTCCGATAATCTTAAGTCAAACCTTAAGTAGAATCCAGAATCTCTAAGAAGTATCATTCACAAGCTGACAAAAGATGAGTCGCAACTAGGATCAAGACTACTAATGGAGTCTTCAGACTCCCTTGGGAATGGGATAAATTCATTGGCAAGTAAATGTTCTAGTTCTTCTATGTCCCTACAAGGATTGAAATCAATATCCCTATCCCCCGTTGAGAGGGTGTCTAAATCATCTCTCAAAAGTAAGTCGATCATTTCATCTCCTAAAACAACTAGGTAGGGCGAGGGCGGTGTGTCAATGGGCATACTACACTCTAAATCATCACTAAAAGAAGACATGGTGAAGAATTAAATAATATAAGAGGATGAGAGAAAAAGAATTAAATGTTTCTAGAAGATAAAGAAGATATTTTTTATTATTTTATTATTTTTTTATTTATTTTTGTTTTGAAAACAAACTTTCAAAAGAAAGGATCTTTAAGGCACTAACTCGAAACACCACGTAAAAATCGTACAACTCTCCCCGGCAGCGGCGCCATTTTGATAATCTTATAAATACGTACTAGCCGTATGTATATAATATCAAGTATCCCGTTAGATGTAAATATCACTTTAGAAAAAGTAATAATTAAATCTTCCGGAGTCGTATCCCAATGAGAATTGAATTTGAGATTTACGTAAATGCTTGTCGTTTGATGCTTGATTATCTTTTGTTTGGTTTTGAATTATACTAATAATATAAAAATAAGCTAATATAATGCTAAGATATAACTAAAAAGGATATGCTTGTCAAGTGAGGCGAAAAGATCATTAAGTGTGAAGAAAGAGAAAATAAATAATTATTACCGTTAAAAAAACTGTTTTCTCACAACGTTGGTTTATATTGAAAACAATCATTTATTTTGGTACAAATTACTTTAAATGATGACGAATTAACACCCGTAAAAATATTATTTTCTCACGACGTTGGTCTATTTTGAAAAAGATATCTTATAAAAGTATTAATTACTAGATTTGATGTTTGATTATTTCTCCAGATTTTGCCCTTCAAAATAATCAAATAAGAAATCTAAATAACCCGAAGATTATTAATCAACAAATCCCTTTTTAATCCACACTTAAGTCACTAATCACAAACACTTGACAAGCATATATATATTTACTTGCTAGACATGGCAACTAAACTAAAAACAATAAGCATAACAATAATAAAAAGCATATTAAGCTAAATAAACTAAAACTACTAATTATTGAAAAAGGAAAAGAAGAAAGAACCCGATTGAAGAAAATGGAGACCAATTTAACCACCCGTTATTATAAACTTAGTTAAACTTTTAAAGTTTAAAACTTTATTAGTTTTTATTTCACTAATTAGTTAGTAAAGTTTTGAGCTTTATTAACTAATAAGCTAGGTTAAAACTTAAAAAGCTTAGAACTTTAATAGTGAAACTAGCCTATAAGAACCATAAGCTCATCGCCTAAGTGTTGGATCGATTTCATCAACATTAAACAATCAAAGTTAAGATGAACAAGATAATAATAAGCTCCTAATTAATCTAAAGACAATAAGCTAATAAAAATGAAAACATTAGATCTAAATCCACCCGAAACCAAGGTGTTCTACTCCGAAAAGCGAATGGAAATCGGGTATATTTAATGACTAGATCTAAATCAATAAGCTAAAAAGCTACAAACTTTAAGCTCATTGATTAAAAAAACTTAAAAAAATAAACTATTTGAAATAAGCTAATAATTTAGAAACTTGATCAAGACACTGTTTTTACTAACAGAAATAATTGAGATGGTACAGTAACAAAAGACTGGATTGTGTATTTAGAAACTAAATGATTATCACTAAATAAAAGGAACATGGACATGAGATTAGAAAAGACAAAAAAAAACGTAGTTCGCTGTTGGAAAAAAATTAAGAAAACAAAGCCATTTTAATAATTCAACTAAACATTTCATTAATTATTCATACTAAAATTAAACGCAAGCTATAACTAGTGATTAAAAAATGATTTTTACATTAAAAACATAATGATAAAAACTAAATAAAATTAGACTAAACTAAATGAGATGTGTGGTGAAGTCACCGACCCATTGATGGGTGGTGTCGGCTATCTGCTACTTTTACTTCCTCCCTTCATGAGATCTTTAAATAAGGACAAAACCCTTTTATAATTACATCTCAGCCATTTATTTAGACTTCCTCTCCAAGACATGACACGCGTCAGAAATCAGCTACGGTAGTAGAATTTATGTTGTAGTCCTTAAAGTCAAACCACGGGTCAATCTTGCACATGACAGTAAGTTGGGCTAGATCTTTAATGGGCTTTTTATTTTATTTTTTTCTTGGCTTTATCCGATCTTGAACAATCGTCTTTTAGTCCAAAATTCTTTTCTTTTGCTGCAATGCCCTCGTTTTGTGCCGACGGACTCGTAATCTCGTGCTCTTTCCAATGAAGTGTTCGTGGCTTCACGTGGGCTTCGTCTTGACTTCGAATAATAAGGAAACTTGATCGAGTCGAGGCCGAAAATTATCGTTTTTGCATTGTTTTCAATCCTTTGTACCTGTAAGACATAAAAACACATACCAAGCATATTTTTAATATAATTATCCATATTTTAGTGTTATTACACGCCCGAAAAGAAATAATTTAACCCCCCTTAACTTAATAACCTCCCACATCAAACAAGAACATAAAAGGTTCATTAAGAGAGTTTAAAATTATTTGTTTTTAAAGCGCCCCCGTTTTAGCCACTTATTCAATAATAGATAAAAACTAAGATAAAATTTATTTAAAATGCTTTAAGAACGGGAGTTCGTCATCCTTCATTTTTACAATCCCCAAACCAAGCTTAAAACGAAATCACAGTATTTAATAATAGATAAAAACTAAGGTACACTTTACTTAAAAGGCTCAAAGAACGGGCGTTCGTCATCCTCGACTTTTTACAATCCCCAAACTAAGCTTAAAACGAAATCACAGTCAAATATTAGATTAGATGCTAACACTACTCATAAATGTTAATTGTGTAAACGCAACTACTTTTCGCCCCCTTATTCCTAAATTCTCTAAGGGTTTAATTATTATTATTATTAATGACAAATAAATTATGTCCTTATTAATATAAAGTAAACCCTGTTTAGACCATAATTAGTTTGAAATCCTTTCCTAAAGAGACGATATGGTGAGAATAAGGTCCACATTAAGGTTCTAATTTCGCATGATTTAGGGGTTATCCTTTTTATTTCATCCGAAACAACTCAACTACGAGTCCAGAGACGGAGGCTTTATTTAGATAACCCCAGAGTCGAAATTTGGCTTTATTATTATTATTATTATTATTATTATTATTATTATTATTATTATTATTATTATTATTATTATTGCAACATTATTATCCCTCGGTCCTTTAAACAACTGCCACATCGGTATGCGAGCCGACCATGGTCCAGGAGTCTTATTTCGACCAGGAGATCCTCGACCTTTTTGAAAACTGCCACATCGGTATGCGAGCCGATCATGGTCCAGTAAACTTTTATCAGTCTCGGATTTATTATTCTTACTATGGGCCTTCTTTTGAAAACTGCCACATCGGTATTGCGGAGAGACCAGGGTCCAAGTAATTTTTTTATCAGTCCACATTTCTTATTATTATTATTACCTCCACATTTAAACGACTGCCACATCAGTATGCGAGCCGACCATGGTCCAGTGGACTGCAACATCGGGAGCGAACCGACAAGAAACAGTGGTCTTATTTCGGCTTCAGTTTATTACATTATTATTATTATTATAGCCAAATTTCAAGTCCTGTGGTCTTTTAACTACCTAGACAACGGTAGCGAGCCGTCAGGAATCGGTAGCCTATTTCCCCACAACACTGACAAAACCTCGATGTGTACCTTACTTTCACCAGAAGGAATCTCTACGAAGGGATTTAAACTAAGAATCGCAAAAACCAAAGTAACTTTATTTATTTAACAATTATATAACGTTTATTAAGCTAGTGGGAGCAAAAAGCCACAATTAACATCTATGAGCTCTAAAGAGATCCAACTACTCCACGCTTAGCATCTAACTTATATTCAACTCTATCATTTTTTGTTCTTTGCAAAATTTTAAAGTTTAGCAAACTCTTAGTCTCAAAAGCTAAGGGGAAAGCTAGAGTGTAAAACTCGGTCAAGTAAAAAATCTCCTTAGTTCTACGGGCCTACTTATTTCTATATTTTATATATTTTCATCATTTCATTTTTTTAAGCTAATGAAACAATAAAATTTTAAAATTTTAGTCAAAACAGAGTTGCGTGGGAACACATATAGGCACAGGTAAGATCACATTTCGATAGAATTCCCCCCACCCACACTTAGAACTGAACATTGGCCTCAATGTTCAAAAATGTCGGGTATTACTCTCACACTTAGGACGAAAAAGGCAAATGCTAGTAATTGTAAGTGTGAAAGGGGAAACACAATATATATACATGAGCAGGATTGAGGATTCCAAAATAAGCAGAAGATCAAAGAACATGTGATTAGAGGATTGAAAACAAGCACGGGTCTTCATGATCTTAAGGAATCCTGCAAAAACGGTACCACAAACCAAAGAAAGAAGCACACCCCCACACTTAGGCTATAAAATCACACACTTATTCATTACTACGATTAAACTACTACGAAAGAAACCTAATGTAGCAAGCTACTTATTTAATATTAAGGATAACACGGGTTGCCTCCCGAGAAGCGCTTGTTTTTGTTCGAGTCTCTAGCTTGACTCTAGGGTTATTTAACTCTAGGTCCATGGTCAAATTCGTCACCCGTTGTGAGGTGAGGATGGTAATAGTGATACATCACCTCCTTCGGTGAGTATACAGCAGGACGGGGTGATGGTATATGATGAAAACCAAAGGAAGGGGTCTCCACTACCCTCGTCTCCTCACCCGACTGTGCCAGGGAGAAAAATGGATCAAATCTTTCCACCTCCCTTAAACGAATATCCGTTTTCTTAATAGAGGGAAGTGGTGCAACTATCTCCGATAATCCTAAGTCCAAACCTAAGTAGGAATCAGAATCTATAAGAGTATCAGTCACAGCTGTGAAAGATGAGTCGCAACTAGGATTAAGACTACTAATGGAGTCTTCAGACTCCCTTGGGAATGGGATAAATTCATTGGCAAGTAAATGTTCTAGTTCTTCTATGTCCCTACAAGGATTGAAATCAATATCCCTATCCCCCGTTAAGAGGGTGTCTAAATCATCTCTTAAAAGTAAGTTGATCATTCATCTGGCGAGGGCGGTGTGTCAATGGGCATACTACACTCTAAATCATCACTAAAAGAAGACATGGTGAAGAATTAAATAATATAAGAGGATGAGAGAAAAAGAATTAAACGTTTCTAGAAGATAAAGAAGATATTTTTTATTTTTTATTTTATTTTTTTTTTCGAAAACAAACTTTCAAAAGAAAGGATCTTCAAGGCACTAACTCGAAACACCACGTAAAAATCGTACAACTCTCCCCGGCAGCGGCGCCATTTTGTTAATCTTATAAATACGTACTAGCCGTATGTATATAATATCAAGTATCCCGTTAGATGTAAATATCACTTTAGAAAAAGTAATAATTAAATCTTCCGGAGTCGTATCCCAATGAGAATTGAATTTGAGATTTACGTAAATGCTTGTCGTTTGATGCTTGATTATCTTTTGTTTGGTTTTGAATTATACTAATAATATAAAAATAAGCTAATATAATGCTAAGATATAACTAAAAAGGATATGCTTGTCAAGTGAGGCGAAAAGATCATTAAGTGTGAAGAAAGAGAAAATAAATAATTATTACCGTTTAAAAAAATTGTTTTCTCACAACGTTGGTTTATATTGAAAACAATCATTTATTTTGGTACAAATTACTATAAATGATGACGAATTAACACCCGTAAAAATATTATTTTCTCACGACGTTGGTCTATTTTGAAAACGATATCTTATAAAGGTATTAATTACTAGATTTAATGTTTGATTATTTCTCCAGATTTTGCCCTTCAGAATAATCAAATAAGAAATCTAAATAACCCAAAGATTATTAATTAACAAATCCCTTTTTAATCCACACTTAAGTCACTAATCACAAACACATGACAAGCATATATATATATTTAGTTGCTAGACATGGCAACTAAACTAAAAACAATAAGCATAACAATAATAAAAAGCATATTAAGCTAAATAAACTAAAACTACTAATTATTGAAAAAGAAAAAGAAAGAAGAACCCGATTGAAGAAAATGGAGACGAATTTACCACCCGTTCTTATAAACTTAGTTAAACGTTTAAAGTTTAAAACTTTATTAGTTTTTATTTCACTAATTAGTTAGTAAAGTTTTGAGCTTTATTAACTAATAAGCTAGGTAAAAACTTAAAAAGCTTAGAACTTTAATAGTGAAACTAGCCTATAAGAACCATAAGCTCCTCGCCTAAGTATTGGATCGATTTTATCAACATTAAAACAATCAAAGTTAAGATGAACAAGATAATAATAAGCTTCTAATTAATCTAAAGACAATAATCTAATAAAAATGAAAACATTAGATCTAAATCCACCCGAAACCAAGGTGTTCTACTCCGAAAAGCGAACGGGAATCGGGTATATTTAATGACTAGATCTAAATCAATAAGCTAAAAAGCTACAAACTTTAAGCTCAATGATAAAAAAAACAAACTTGAAAAATAAACTATTTGAAATAAGCTAATAATTTAGAAACTTGATCAAGACACTGTTTTTACTAACAGAAATAATTGAGATGGTACAGTAACGAAAGACTGGATCGTGTATTTAGAAACTAAATGATTATCACTAAATAAAAGGAACATGGACATGAGATTAGAAAAGACAAAAAAAACATAGTTTGTTGTTGGAAAAAAAATCAAGAAAACAAAGCCATTTTGATAATTCAACTAAACATTTCATTAATTATTCATACTAAAATTAAACGCAACATATAACTAGTGATTAAAAAATAATTTTTACAATAAAAACATAATGATAAAAACTAAATAAAATTAGACTAAACTAAATGAGATATGTGGTGAAGTCACCGACCCATTGATGGGTGGTGTCGGCTATCTGCTACTTTTCCTTCCTCCATTCATGAGATCTTTAAATAAGGACAAAACCCTTTTATAATTGCATCTCAGCCATTTATTTAGACTTCCTCTCCAAGACATGACACGCGTCCAAAATCAGCTACGATAGTAGAATTTGCGTTGTAGTCCTCAAAGTCAAACCACAGGTCAATCTTGCACATGACAGTAAGTTGGGATAGATCTTTAATGGGCTTTTTATTTTATTTTTTTCTTGGGCTTTATCCGATCTTGGACAATCGTCTTTTAGTCCAAAATTCTTTTCTTTTGCTCCAATGCCCTCGTTTTGTGCCGACGGACTCATAATCTCGTGCTCTTTCCAATGAAGTGTTCGTGGCTTCACGTGGGCTTCGTCTTGCCTTTGAATAATAAGTAAACTTGATCGAGTCGAGCTTGAAAATTACTGTTTTTGCATTATTATCAATCCTTTGTACCCGTGAGACATAAAAACATATACCAAACATATTAGCAATAGAATTATCCATATTTTAGTGTTGTTAGTCCGTTTTAAAGTGTTTTCCGAGGTAAAAATGATGTGTGTTTAAGCACACATCATATAACACTCACGACTAAGAGCTTGGAGCAGTAGTGTTTGCCTTGAAGATGGGGAGACACTATCTGTATGGCACGAAGTGCGTCATGTTCACTGATCACAAGAGTTTGCAACATATTCTTGATAAAAAAGAGTTGAACATAAGACAACAATGATGGTAGGAATTGTTGAGTGATTACGACTGTGAGATTCGATACCACCTAGGAAAGGCTAACGTGGTGGCTGATGTACTTAGTTGAGAGGACAGGATTAAGCCACTGCGAGTTCGGGCCTTGGTTATGACAATTGGTTTAAATCTTCTAAGCAAATTTTGAATGCTATATCTGAGGCAAGGAATGCTACATAAATGAAGATCTACATATTATGATTAATAAACTTGAACCTCATGTTGACGGAAAGTTATGTTTGAACAACCAGAGTTGGATTTCGTGTTTTATAGAGTTGAGGGATTTAATTATGCACGAGTCGCATAAGTCAAAGTATTCCATCCATCCTAGATCGGATAAGATGTACCAGGATTTGAAAAATCTGTATTGGTGGCCCAACATGAAAGCAAAAATTGCCACCTACGTCAACAAGTGTCTAACGAGCGCCAAGGTTAAGGCTGAATATCAGAAACCATCTAGATTTTTGGTTCAACCAGAAATTCCGTAGTGAAATAGGAGAATATAACAATGGACTTCGTTACTAAATTGACAAAGACAGCAACGGGTCAAAACACGATTTGGGTAATCGTCAATCGTCCGACCAAGTCTGCTCATTTCCTACCCATGAGAGAAGACAACTCGTTAGAAAAGATAACGAGGCAATACTTGAAGGAAGTATCTCAAGGCATGGAGTACTAGCTTTGATCATCTCCGATCGTGATGGCAGATTTGCTTCACATTTTTTGCGGTCTCTTCATAAAGAGTTAGGTACTCGATTGGATATGAGTACAGCTTACCACTCGCAAACTAATGGTCAAAGTGAAAGGACCATTCAGACATTGGAAGACATGTTTCATGCCTGTGTGCTTGACTTTAGAAAAGGTTGGGATAGACATTTACCGTTGGTGGAGTTCTCGTATAACAACAGTTACCATACCAGCATTAAGGCTGCACCATTTGAAGAGTTGTATGGGCGTAAGTGTCGATCACCTATCTGTTAGGCTCAAGTTGGAAATAGTCAGCTCACTGGCCCAGAGATCATCCATGAGACAACTGAGTAGATTATTCAAATCAAGAGTCGTATTCAAGCTGTCGGTGATCATCAGAAAAACTATGCCGACGTAAGACGAAAACCCCTTGAGTTTCAAGTGGGAGATAAGGTCATGTTGAAAGTATCACCATGGAAAGGGGTGATACATTTTGGCAAACAGAGAAAGTTAAACCCTCGTTATATTAAACCTTTTAAGATTCTAGTTAAAGTAGGAACCGTCATTTATCGACTTGAAACAGCTAAGCAAATTACATAGCACGTTCACGTGCTAACCTGAAGAAGTGTTTGTCTAATGAAACACTTGTCATCAATTTGGATAAGATTCAAATCAATGACAAGCTCTATTCCCTCGAGGAACCAGTTGAGATTATAGATCAAAAGGTCAAACAATTGAAACAAATTCGTATCCCAATCGTCAAGGTTAGGTGGAATTTCAGGCAAGGTCCTGAATTCACCTAGGAACGCGGAGATCAGTTTTAAAGGAAACACCCTCACCTATTTCCTGCCAACCTGGAATCCAATACCACACACTGAGCTTCGGTACAAAGCTATTTTAATGGGAAAAGTTTGTAACACTCCATAAATTTTCGGACAACATTTTTAATCATTTTCGGTCATTATTTTAACTTTTATAAGTTACGTGTTAATTTGACGTTAATCCGGAAGGTTATCCTGCGTAAAACTGAATTTCGTTATCAGAAGCGTTCTGACGTCGAACTGAGCTTAGTCTACGTGAATTATACTCAATAAAGTCATTCTATGTCATTTCATGGTTTACGAATATTTACGTTTGCAATTTTTATATTTTTGGCGTGAGTTTATGTTTTTAACGTTTTGTGTCAAACGGAACCCCAAAAACTTGCCACCCTTGTATGTAAACTCAAATTATCATCCACAATGTTAAATCAAGTAAAAAATGAAAATCCCTCCCCCTAACCTTTAAAATTTCGGTACACACTCAAAAAGAAAAAGAAAACACAAAAATTTAAATTTCAAAAATAAAACAATGTCACATGCATGTAAGGAGGGGATAGTAACATTCTTGTCTTCACCCTCCTATGCACCAACATAATCTTACACAACACATATGGCTTATACCACCAAGCTCAAGCCATTTTTAGTATACCTTGGAGCCAAAGAAAAAGCTTGGTCCCCTCTCTTTTTTTTGTCCTAGCCGACGTCTACACATAAGCCACGAGGGTGGATGATTCAAGTTCTTCTAATAAGGCATGGCTCACAATACTTCTTAAACCCTAGCCATCCTTCCATATAAATAACTTGTTATAATATTTTTAGGTCATTTTTTCACTTTGCAAGCCTCACAACATTTTCTTTCTCTCCTTTTCTCTTTGGGGTTTTGGCACACACAACTCACACACAAACCATCCATAACTTTGATTCCTATCATAAACCACACATTCAAAACTCTATTTAACAAGATCTAAGGTGTTTTCAAGAAAGGGTTTCTTTGATTTATGATCTATTTCAAGATCAAATAGTTATGGTTTTGATTTTATAAGTGGGTTTTCAAGATCTTCATATTCTCTTATAAAGTTCTTTGTTTTGCCATCTTGCTCTTCATCTTTTTGTAAGCAAACCCTAACCTCTTCTTTTGATTTCTTATGTTCTTGTATGTTCTATTCAAGATCCATGTATCTATATGTTTGTGTTATATTTTTTTTTCAAAGATAATAAAGTGGATTTTCATTTATAATAAAGTTATTAGTGATTTTAAACATTTATGTTGTAGTTTTGGTGAGATTGAGTGAACATGTGTGTTGCAACAAAGATAGTAACGAGATTAGAATAGATTAAGAGTGGATTTTGTTAGTTGGATTAGTAGTGAAAGGGGTTAGGTTAGATTAGCCACTATTGTGAAGTTTGATTGGATTTTTGGAAGCGTATACGAAAAGTGTGCTTGCTAGTTCGAAATTATTTTGAGGTTTTCGGCCACTTAAAAATGTTTTCATTAGTCAAGAAGGTAGTTTTTGGAAAGCTTGTTTCGAGTAGATAGATTTTCTTATAAATCGAACACTAAAAACCACTTAAACAGCCGAGTTATGCAAAATGAATTTTTGAACATTTTTCGGAAAAATAACTTACAGCTTGTTTTAGGAAGTGGGAAAATGGTTTTCGGGCACTTTCGGGATGTTTATCCTCTTAAAACGTTGGCGAAAACAAGTAATAGCATATAGTAAATAAAGTATACATTTAAAAACGTCACAATACATAATATCAGGATTACCTACAAAAACAAAACTTCAAAAAAATGGAAACTTTTGGTATATTAGCTAGACGAGTTAGAAAGTGGGCGTTTAGTTTCACTAGTCGTTTGAAGGAAATGAATCCGAATATTAGGTGGCGGTATTAACTCCAAACTTAGAACTTTCCACAAATATAAACTTTCCAAAAATAGTATCTTTCCGAAAATAGAAACTTTTCGTAGATCATGGCATAACTAACGTAACTATAATCCTTATGCTTTCGAAATGACACGTTTTTAATAGTTAAACTAAAGCAAAACAGTATATGATATTCTTGTTTCCTTTATTGCCTCTTATTCGATGTTTCGCTATTTATTTTCTCGTTTCTGAAGCGCGTCTTTTAATTAGGTCGCAGTTAGAGTTGTTTGATATCGTTATTCACTTCGTTGAATTACTTGCTCACCATCTGCCTAAGGTGAGTTCATAGGCCCACATTTTACTCATTTTGAATAAATGTTATAATACTTTGGGGTGAGAAACATTGCTTGCTTTTAAAACTGGATACAAGTACTTTGCGTGAGAATTTCCCTATTTACGTGTTGACTAAGTAACATTTAGACCACTATTGCCTGAACTATCATGAACCGTTAATTTCTTGACCGACTGTACTGGTTAAGTGAGCGCGAGTGAATAAATAGATCTATTGGGACTAATAATCCCCATCCAAGTTTGGTAATTCTTACTGGTCGGGTACTTGACGGATTGTACAGGCCAACAGATGTATGTCATGTCGAATTTCGTTTAGATGGTCTTTGGTCAGACACCTGTAAGGGCCAGTTGTACTTGGCATGTTATATGCTACTTTTGTTATTAGCCTCGGTGTCATGAGCTTAGCGCAACGTAAATACCTTTTTACGTGAAGTTTTATCTGTTATAACTGTCACATACGTTTTGAAATCTTGTGGTCCACTATAATTGTCTTTCACTCAACAATTTTGTTGACGTTTTAAGCATGTTTTTCTGAGGTGCTAAGCTTTGGACTATCATCTGCTACTGTTAGTATAGTGTAAAGAGAGTCTACTGCAATAAGATAATAACAATCTTTCTCGAGGGGGAGGGGGAGAATTTTTCTTGCATTACAAACTCGTTGTCCTTTTAAAACTTAATTACGACTTCCGCAACATTTTAATTTCTTTTGAATCTTGTAAAACTTATCCACTTTTAATAAATGCAATGAGTTATGATTTTCAAAAAGTCCATTAGTGGTCGTTCCCTTTGCCTTGAGTTTGATTTATTATCATGTCACGCCCTCGGACACGTATTCTGTCTAGGCCTCATTTGGGGGTGTGACAGATTGGTAATCAAAGCCAAGGTTATAGAGAAGCAAGTAGTATAACTAGGTCTGGTCTATAACCAGTATATGATCCTTGCGTGCTTTTATGTGTGCCTTATACGTGCTTTTCCTATGGCGTATACGTGAGTACCATTTTGCCTTGAGCATGCTATGTTATGGGTTTACCTCTGCCCTGCGTTTATCGTTCCATGCGTTTATGTTACTTTGCATTTATTTTTTCCCTTGAGCTCTACTTTGCTATGAGCTTACGTTTATCTCGCGTTTATCTTTTCTCTACGTTTACGTTTGCCTTACGTATATTTCTCCATTTACATATATGGAAGTTGTCTATATATAAATATACTTAACCTTTCTAAGACATTATGAGTGACAGAATGGTCTCTAAACCTTTCTAAGACATTGTGAATGACACAATGGTCTCATTTACTTCTAAAACATCGTGAATAATATGATGATCTTTAAAACTTTTCACGACTTTACATTATACCATTTTGCATAACTTTGAAACCCGTTACAGTCTGCCGACCCTACTGATTATTGATGTGCAGTCGTCGTAGGACTTCTACACGAGAAGGTTTACAACTCCATAGGCAGTGCACCTAATCGTTGTAGTGTAGTATAAGACAAACTCGGGTTGAGTTTATCGTTCACATCGAGAAAGTTTGGAGGCTTGATCACGGTTTAACAGAATTCTAAGGGTTAAGAGAAGATTATTTTTGTATTTTTATATTTTATGAAAGCAAGTAAATCATATAATTGGAGGGAGGTTTGGTTTTAGCTATTTGAATACATAATTAACTATGCTACTGGTGATAACAATAAGATAAAAGATTGTGTTTATTTAATCATGTATTACTCTCTAGATTGATTCTCCTAGTGTTGTTGCCTTGTCACACTTGTGATGATCTGTGTAACTATTTCTAAAGCATGAACGAATTACACGAACCCGCCATCTACTTAGTATGCCGCTAGAGCAATGCACAAGTAAGGTAGTATGAAGACTATTACCTGGCCCCTAGGAGTACACTAAGTGCATGTGAAATATATTAAGAGTGGATCAACCATATTAGGGGGCAAGGTAGTATGAAGACTGTTACCCGATGGTATCCTTTCTACACAATCATGTTTCCCTAGACATATCAACAGTAATACAGACAAAAGATGGTTTTCTAAGACCTAACGTGCACATCCATCACATGAAGCAACACCACTAAGATCTACATTCTAGGTTTCATACAATTATAAATAAACACAATAATAGGTTTAGCCAAGCATGTTAAAGATAAAGCAAGAACAACAAATCAAACAACACATAGACATATTAAATGATTAAGTAAACCTTACTTGATTAAAACATGAATTAGAAGAAGTACAATAGGGTTTTTAGGCCCTAAAATCGTCTCCTACAGCTGCTAAACGAACTAGGGTTCGTACCCTCTTTTTATTCTAAAGTTACACACTCAAAACCTTAAATTCGGGTTTGTATATATAAGAAAAACGATGTGACAGCGTCGCGTTTTAGTCGTGACGCCGTCATAAGTAGAATCTTCTAGATCTGCGTTTGAGTCGGTGTGGGCTGACACCGTCATGAAATGTTGTGACGCCGTCACTTGATGGGTTGTGATGGCGTCGTGTATAGCTTGTGACGCCGTCTCCAGGCTATGTGAGCACAAATCTTCAAGAGTCTTGGTTTTGGTTCGTAATCTCATCCGTTTCTCCTCCAAATGAGCCCAAGTCACGTGTAATTCATCCAAATGTCTTCCAAATGAGAAATACCTGAAAAGGAACAATTAAGTACCTATTTTGGGCATAATCACATGATTTTGGGGGTTAAACGACCCCGAAAAAGTGTATAAAATAACACCTCATCAAATACCCCTACACTTGGGATTTGCTTATCCTCAAGCAAATGGGCTTTTCTATCTAGACAATAACAATATGAGGGGTCATTTTACCTACTCTTTAAAAATATTCTACAACACAACCTTCTAGACCTCGTAATTAAAAGCATGGAAAATATACACTAGCACTCACATAAGTGTTTGGGGATTCTCTCTTTCTCTCGGGTGTATAATAAATAATAATATATAGGGGAAATGGAAAAATAACAATCATTACCTGTCTTAGATATAAATTATCCATAGGCCTTGTAAAAGGATCAAACACACCGCTAGGGTTGCAATCATTAATCACATTACTAACAAGAGGTCTTTTAAAGGGTGTGGGGTGTAGGTGTAATGATAACAATTAAGGAAAATGGAAATAATTTGATACGTTAGGGTGATTTGGGTGAATTTGGAGGGAAGGGTTATCTAATATTAACACGTATACACGCTGTTTGGTTGCTGAAGCAAAAGACTAAGGACGAAGATATACAAACTCTACACAACTCTACACCAATCTCTTTCTTTTTCTTTTCTCATTTTTTTAATAACATAATACAACATGGGGGTTTATAACACGTACCCCTACACTTGAGCTTTTACATGCTTGATATATACCAATCTAAACTAATGACCCGATTAGGTGGACAAATAACATGGAGATCATTTGACAAACATATGGGGGTATTGACTTAACTTTTTCTCCCCATTCTTCCGCGAAATAAATCACTCCCAGAATCCCAATCGTCTAAAACAAGTATTTACAAGGATAAGACTTAGCAACCGTGTACTCAATTATTAACATTGGGTTAAACACAATAATAGTACCTAAAAGTGAGTACATATAAGGTAGCAAAGGCTTTTTGGGTGGTAACGAATTGTTAAGGTGACAATGCTCTTAATAAATAGTCTGGCTTAACCAGAAAATTATGAGAACCGTGAAAAATGATAGGCTCGGAGGGTTGTACTAGGGGTATCCTACACTAAAGGTGAGTGCATGGCAAGGGTGTGGGATAGTTATATGATCGAGGTGACCATAACAAAACAATTAAAGGTTTAAAACATGGGTTTATCCTAATGCCTCTTATCAAGCAAATCCTAATACTTACTGGGGTGCGGTCCAAATGCATCACATAACAAAATACTAGGAATTTTAATATACTACTGGTACAATCTCATAATCCTAAAGTAACCAATACCAATGTTCCAGAAAAGGCGACAAAACCACGCATACACATCCGTAACGACGGAATAGACACACATGATTGCTCACTCCTTAACTCGAACAACCTAAAGGTATATATCTAAGGGCGAACCTCACATTGTGGGGGTGGAATTTTGAGGGTTTTGTGCTAGTCATATAAATTCCTATCCATGAGACGCTATTAATACTCGGTTTTCGTCGGTATGTGTCATAAAAAATTTAAATTTGGGTAAAAATTACCTCTTATGTTATGTTTCGATATATTACCCATCATTTTAAGGACAAAGCAAATGACAAATGAAAGAATAGTTTCTAAGGTTTGTTTTCCCCCTACACTTATTTTGAACATTGTCTCCAATGTTCTCTAGAAGTACCCGTTAAAACAGATAAAGGGAAAAGAAAACAAGGAAAAGAAACTAGTACTCCCCTGGTTTGCTCAATAATGGAGAAGAAACATGCGATAACTGGTTAAATCGTCCTCCGAGAATCATCCAATGAAACTTCCTAAGAACTTCCAAGCTTCTTCTCATCAAATATAACCTATAATCAAAGACAAAGACAACTATACCAAGCATAAAATGTGTGTTTTACCAAATATACAATGTGAATTTAGGGTTCGACTCGATAAAACAGTAATATAGGATGAGAGAATTGTTAGGCTAGTGGTTTTATGCAGGTTTATAAAAGAATATTACAAATTTTAAATGTTGTGCAAGTTTTATTTTCAAAAATAATTAAAACTATAAGTTTTCTGGACTGGGTGTTTGACGCCGTCGGGGTTGGTGTGACCCCGTCACAGGTGTCGTGATGACGACGTCGTGTGTTAATCGTGACGTTGTCTCCACATTTTGTGAAAACGAAATTTTTGTTTTTGATGAAAAATTTCCTGCACTTGATTCCATAAGTTAATTCCTGTACAAATAGTTTGTATAAAACCTGAGATTTCACAATTCAATCATATGACGCGAATTAATCTAAATAATTTATTTAACATGTTTGAATTTGGTGCTCAACGCCGTATAAATTTTCCCCCTACACTTATTATTTGCAAAATACCTTTGATTGAAATTAAGACGAGGTTAAAGACAAACAAAGCATGATTACAAGATAGTTCAAACATAATAAAACAAACGATAAAGAATTAAAACACACGACACTTCCTAATATGAAAAAAGATAAAAATTGGGTTTGCCTCCCAAGAGCGCTTTTTTATTAACGAGTCTTGAGCTAGTACTCGAAGTCACACTCCCTTACTTGACTTCTCCTTTTTTATCCATCAACCTTTTCTAATCATAGTTAAATGTTAATTCCCTCCCTATCCACCCCCCGTCTTGCTTGTACGCATCTCCGATTCATAAGCTTTGGTAGTGCGTCATTCATGGCCAAATGTTCTTCATGGGCGGACGAAGGAATGAAATCGGTGCCCAACCCATAAGTTTGTTGCTTAAAATCTCCACGGTGGGGGCCTTTTAATGTGATCTTCTCCATCATCTGAATTAAACATACCGCTCCTTCATTTTCATTGTAGGCAATGCCAGGTTCCTAATGAAATTGCCTTTCAAAAACCATTTCTATCAAGGTGTGATCGAAAAATGCTAGTGGTAATCTTCTAATTTCATAAAGTCGTATTCGTAGCAAAACTTCCTAAGAAAATTTAGGCCTCTATTCTTCTACAAAGTTGCAAATTTTTTTAGGGTTGACGGTTTCCTGCCTTTGGTTCTAAGCCCATAAGTCAAAATCTAATTTGTATTGACGCCTAACTATATATTGATTGGCGATTCTAGGTCTATGTAAGCGTGTCTCTTAAAGAAGTGACTGATCAAATTCTAGAAAGTTTAATGTTTGTTTTGGGTTTCCGGCTCTTAACCTCTGCCTTTACCCACGGAGGTCAGATCTTTAAATACCATATCATAGATGTGTTAATTCCTCAAGTTGGAACGAGTTTAAAGTTCACCATCTTCTTTTATCTTCCTCCTCCTCGATTATTTCTTCAACTTCATCATCAGTCTCAAATTTACTCTCTTCTTCTTCAATTTCTCCATCTACTTCCATGTCAGTCTCTATTTCATTCTCTTTCTTGTCTTGCTCCTTTACCCCTTCTTTTCCTTTTATCACACCATCGAGGTTGAGATCACGCTCGTTGGTTGATGAGTCGTCTTCTTCCGTATCACTGTCTGTGCTTAGGATAACAATTGAATTGACAAAATGAACGCGTTTTGGAGCTGATGGATTTTTGTTTAGTTCTTTTATGGATGCGGGAGAGAGATATTTTAGGGAGAGCAATTTTGATGGGCTTTTGATTCCTTTCTTCCTGAGTTCCTCCCTTTCGTCATGGCTGATTGCTGCAATGCTTTTGGGAGCCATGGGATTTCTTGCATTTTCGAGGGTAGACACATTATTGAGTTTCTCGGAAACAGTTTTCCAAAGGAGGTTAATCTTGCCAATCATGTCATCCTGTTATTGTTCTAGTTGGGTTCCTAGGTGAGATAACCTCTTCTCTTGGTTAGAGTCGAAATCAAGTAATGTCTTTTCAAGCTTAATTTGATAACTAGAGGAGTGGATAGAGATTGACCTGCCTTGTGGGCTAGTGAAGGTATGGGTGTGTGCCCAGTTGAAGTTTGGTTTCTCCTTCTAGGTGTTGGTGGCATCAATAAAACTCCTTGGTCCTTGGTTTGGGGTGAACCTTTTGCTTCCTATTTCGTTTGTACGCGAAGATGCGTAGATAACACAAGCTTGCTCGGGATCTTCTATGCAAACATCAGTGTCGTAGGGACCACTGCAGATTTCGCACGGGGTAGTGATTTTGTTTACTTGAGTAGGTTGTGTCGGAGCAAGATGAGCTTCCATCAATCTTGAACTTATTTTTGACTCGATTAGACGGCGATCGATGTACTCGGACATCTTGAGGCAAAGCAATTGCCTTGACCGCCTTGGTGAAATCTCTTGGGTCGTTCCAACTTTTGTTGTCATAGAGGGAGAGGTCCTCTAATAATGCCTAGGATTCTTCGGCGTTGAGGTCCCGAAGCTTACCACCGGCCAATTAGTCAATGGTTCATCTTGTGACGGGATTGACATGGTTATAAAAAATTTAGACTTGGAGCTAAAGGTCTATGCCATGATGAGGGACTTTTTGGAGTAAGTCCTTGAAACGAGTCCATGCTTCGGATAAAGATTCTCTATGATGTTGTTACATCAGGATATCGTAGTGGAGTTTTGCGGTCCTTCCCGGTGGAAAGAATTGAGCAAGGAATCGGGTAGTAAGATCCTTCCATGTGGAGATGGATCCTGCTGGCAGACATTCAAGCCAATTTCTAGCTTGATCGCGAAGGGAAAATTGAAATAAGCGTAGGCGCGTTCTTTCCCTATTTTCATCGTCAAGGTCAAGTGAGTCCACAAGTTTAATAAAATCCTTAAGGTGTTGGTTTGGATCCTCGGACCAAAGTCCATGGAATGAGCATCCATTATGCATCAACCGAATGGTCTCAGATCGAAGAGGTACCACATTGTTCCCTGCTAGGAGCTCAATGGTACTCCTATATCCCTCGTGGCTAGGTTTGGAGTAGTCTCCTAGAGTACGGATAGGATTCTCATCTCCTATGGTGGTTGACGAGAATAGATTACAAAACAAATAACACGAAGAAAAGATAGACTACAAGAAGCAAATAGCGGATAAAGTCTCACTTGAAAGGATTCAAGTGAGTAGAACTAAGCTAAACTATGATCAGAACCTAACTATTCATTGTGCGTTGTCGTAGGACTTCTACACAGAAGTTTTACAACTCCCTAGGCAGTGCACCTAATCGTTGTAGTGTAGTACAGGCAAGACTCGGGGTTGTTTATCATTCACTCGAGGAATAGGTTGGGAAGGCTTGATCATGGTCTAACAGAATTTTAAGGGTTGAGAGAAGATTATTTTTGTGTTTTTATATTTTATGAAAGCCAAATAAATCATATAATTGGAGGGAGGTTTGGTTTTAGCTTTTTAAACTAAATATTAACTACGCTACTGGTGATAACAATAAGATAAAAGATTGTGTTTATTTAATCATGTATTACTCCCTAGATTGCTTCTCCTAGTGTTGTTGCCTTGTCACACTTGTGATGATCTATGTAACTATTTCCTAAAGCATGAACGAATTACACAAACCCGTCGTCTACTTAGTATGTCGCTAGAGCAACGCACAAGTAAGGTAGTATGAAGACTATTACCCGGCCCCTAGGAGTACACTAAGTGCATGTGAAATATATTAAGAGTGGATCAACCATATTAGGGGGCAAGGTAGTATGAAGACTGTTACCCGATGGTATCCTTTCTACACAATCACGTTTCCCTAGACATATCAACAGCGATACAGACAAAAGCTGGTTTTCTAAGACCTAACATGCACATCCATCACAAGAAGCAACACCACTAAGATCTACATTCTAGGTTTCATACAATCATAAATAAACACAATAATAGGTTTAGCCAAGCATGTTAAAGATAAAGCAAGAACAATAAATCAAACAACACATAGACATATTGAATGATTAAGTAAACCTTACTTGATTAAAACATGAATTGGAAGAAGTACAATAGGGTTTTTAGGCCCTAAAATCGTCTCCTACAGCTGCTAAATGAACTAGGGTTCGTACCCTCTTTTTATTCTAAAGTTACACACTCAAAACCCTAATCAGTACCATTTTGCCTTGAGCATGCTATGCTATGGGTTTACCTTTGCCATGCGCATATCGTTCCCTGCGTTTATGTTACTTTGCGTTTATTTTTGCCCTTGAGCTCTACTTTGCTATGAGCTTAAGTTTATCTCGCATTTATCTTTTCTCTGCATTTACGTTTGCCTTATGTATATTTCACTATTTACATATATGGAAGCTGCCTATATATATATATTTAACCTTTATAAGTCATTGTGAGTGACAGAATGGTCTCTAAATCTTTCTAAGACATTTTGAATGACACAATGGTCTCATTTACTTCTAAAACATTTTGAATAATACGATGATCTTTAAAACTTTTCATGACTTTACATTATACCGCTTTGCATAACTTTGAAACCCGTTACAGTCTGCCGACCCCACTGTTATCCTACTATTCAACTCTGAAGACGACTGTGAACACCCGTCCCATACTGTTGAAACACCTACGTCATCTCGTTACGTCTCAACTATTCTTACCTCTCGTAACTTCTAGGAAAATGCCGATTAATTCGCACACAGCTTTAACCCATCACCTCATAACATTCCATTTCTTTTTGGAAACACAACTTGTGAAATTCGACTTATTTTATTCTGTTTACTCAGTTTAATCTTGAAGAAAATATCGATAACGAGACAAGGAATGAGTTCGCGAGGATCGAGTGTATTATAACCTAACGAATTGCTAATGCTATCAAAGGTATTGCTGTCTATGAGGCAAAAATCCACATGGCTCGCAACTAAATGGATTAGGTCATACGTTAGAAAACCGAGGTGGTAAGGAATGCCAAAAACAAAATAAATGACAAATGGCCGTGAGAGCTTACATTGCTAGACCAAATAACAAAAATGGATATGTAGGAAAGTTACCCTACTACAAGAAACGTAAGTTGCGCCACACTAGGCCATGCACTGTGGAGTGCAATAACTATAAGAGAGTTGGCCATATGAGTAGAGATTGTAGGACACCCGTTTCGATAACAACTTAGAGGCCGCAGCGGCAAATTAGAAACCTGAAATACCTATTATGATTGTGGAAAATCAAGACATTACAAGAGTGATTGTACAAATCTGAACCGTGCGAACCGTATTTGGGAGGTAGAAGCTCGCGAGAACTCCAACGTCGTCATAGATAATGTTGATACTTAAGGAGAGATTTTCCTACCTTTTCTAGCGAAACCTAAATAGACTTGGACCGTAACCCCTAAGAGTTTTACACTATTACTTCCTTGTGAATTTCGTGTATTGAGTGGATGTTTCTAAACCCTCTGTTCATTTTGTGTCATGGCGATTTGGTCAGTTACACTTCAATTCTCTAATAATTTATGTAAGGTACTCCTCGGATTTATTACCGTTTTACAACCCATTTCATTATTATTTTATAAACCTTTTTACTAGTACAAACTGTTTCAATGTTATCGTATAAACCAGACTAGCATCGTCTTATAAACAGAGTTATTGTCATTTTTAAACTGCTTTTTTTCTTCTTTCTGTCAGTCTAGAAACCGTTTTGCTAAGCAGCTTATTAATCACTTTACTATCGTCTTATAAACCATTTCACTATTGGTTAACAAACTTGTAACACCCCCAAATTAGGTCGCAACGGAATAAGAGTCCGGAGCGTGTCACATCTTAGATCAATAACACAAGATATATATAGAACGACCATTAAAAGTCGTTTAAAACTTATACATTGAATTTAGCAAACATTTGTTACAAAAAAAAGCCCGAGGCTTAACTTGTTCATTGTTTATATTACAAAGATACTGGTTCATAATACATGATTCTTAAAATATAATGCAACCATATCTTTAAGCATGTCATCCCAAAATACAATATCACCAATGTATCGCTTGCACCTTGTGCTTACTGACCTCCTGAAAAACATTGCTTTAAAACGTCAACAATAATGTTGGTGAATTCATAGGTTTGATAAATTGTATAATGTTAGACCACAAGATTTCCCAAAGTATATGATAATGCAGGAGATGCAAAACATTACATAATTGTAATTATGTTGCCCTAAGCTCATGACACTGAAGCTCGACATAAATAAATAGCAATATAAAATTGCCCACATTGCCCGTATTGATGTTCTAACCCGCAACATCCCTAATTCGACATGGTATACGTTCGTTTGTCTAGTGATATTTAATCACCAGAACGAGGATGTCAATCCCAATAGATCTATTCATAACATTCACGCTCACAATCCAGTAATTGACAGTTCATGATAATGGGCTCAACTTGGGTTATCGCTACTTAGGCAACACGTAATCATAGTATAAATATTATCCACTTGTGTCCAGTTATAAAACAAATGCATGTTTTCCACCCCAAAACTTATAAAACAAAACAATGTAAAACGTGGGGCTATGAACTCACCTTGAGTGAGCGATAATTAAGAATATCACCGAAAATGCCTCACGCAAATGATCGAATGCAACCTTAATTAATATAGGTCGTATAAGTACTAGGCATTTAAATAACTAATACCATGTATAAGTCTATGTAGCTACATCATCATCTAATTGTATTTGTGAAAACATATCTATAAAGTTAAAACATTTATAAATATCGTTTTAGTAAAACTGACATAACTTTCGCGTTTCAAGTCTGATTTGGATGTTTTTTACGCTCATGTTTTTGTAGTTGAAAGATATATCATAATTATACATTTTCATATTTGAGCTCTTCTAATGAACAGTAACTTTTACTGTTCATGAGTTTTATAAAATTATTTTTATAAAACTATTCGTCGTAAACCCAAAAACGTCATATTTTATTCTTTATAGCTCTGTTTTTAGCGATTCTTTCTAGCACGTTCTCGTAACTGAAAGTTCTATTTATTTATGAGGTTTACAAAAATAAATGTTTCTGTCATGAACAGTAACTTTTTATAAAAGTATTATTATCGTAAACTTGTAAAATTCGTAACTCTTTCGTTATTAATTGAAAATTTACGATTCTTATCATTTTGGAATCCTAAAAATATGTAAAATCTGTGAAAAATACTAAAATTTCTGTTTTAGAAGTATTTTATAACTTGCTTTTATAAAGTTTATTTTATAAAACCGGTATTAACGTAAATCATGTTTTTATCGTATCTTTTTCGTTATTAATCCGTTTTTAGTTTTGCGAGTTTCGTACCATTTTAGAGGTCGTCTCTCGAACTAAATCTGGACCGGTAAGTTGCACTTGCCCAACCTCGGCCCAACAAACAGGTGAACGACACTTTCGATCGTAAAGCACTTCAAAAGGTGCAACCTTTATGCTAGCGTGGTAACTGTTGTTGTATGAGAACTCAACTAAGGACAAATGGTCGACCCAACTCTTTCCAAAGTCAATCACACACGCATGTAGCATATCCTAAAGAGTTTGAATAGTCCTCACGCTTTGTCCGTCAGTCTTTGGATGGTATGCCGTACTCATGTCCAAGCTAGTACCCAAAGCCTTCTGGAGTGACTTCCAGAAATTTGATGCGAACCTAGGATCATGATCGCAAATAATTGAGACTGGGATTCCATGTATTGCGACCACTTCCTTTAGGTACATTTTTGCCAGTTTCTCCAAGGGATCAGTTTCCCTCATCGGTAGAAAGATTGCAGACTTAGTGAGTCGCTCAACAATCACCCAAATGGTATCGTAGCCTTGCGGCGACCTTGGAAGCTTTGTAACAAAATCTATAGTGATGTTGTCCCACTTCCATTGAGGTATCTCGGGCTGTACCAACAATCCTGATGGCCTTTGGTGTTCGGCCTTGACCCTAGCACAGGTTAAACACTTGCTAACATAGGTGGCGATGTTGGCCTTCATATTGGGCCACCAATATAGCTTCTTCATATCTTGGTACATCTTGTCAGAACCCGGATGAATAGAGTATTTGGACTTGTGGGACTCGTGCATGATCACGGTCCTTAAATCACCATAACATGGCAACCAACTCCTACCATTTAAGCATAGAGTTCTATCTGCTCATGGTTTTAACTTTTCCATTCTAAATTTCTCCAGATCATTAGAATTTTTAACCAACATACCTCCCACATCTTCGTTCTTGAGGTTCTCCGGCCTCCGAGCTTCAGTCTGAGCATTCAGGATTTGTTTAGGAAGCTCTAAGCCAATAGTCATGACTAGGGCTCGAACCCTTAATGGTTGATCTCTCTCCTTCCTACTTAGAGCATCAGCAACAACGTTTGCCTTTCCCGGGTGATAACAAATCTCACAATCGTAATCACTGAGTAACTCTAACCAACGACGTTGCCTCATGTTCAACTCTTTCTGATTAAGAATGTGTTGTAGACTCTTATGATCAGTGAACACCGTGTACTTAGTTCCATAACATAAAGAGTTTATTTTGTACATGATTCATGTGTTGGTTTATTTTCTAATGTACAAGGTGACATATGATATTAATTTAGGTAAAGTTTAATAAAACTTTGGGTATTGGGTACAATTGTGGGTATTTGTTGAAGCGTAGAAATATTTTTGTGGTTCCAGGAATGCCTAAACTTAATTTATCGTGAAACGTAAACGCTTTACGTAACCGATAAAAATAAAATAAACAAAGACCATAATTATTGCATAAAAATAATTATTTAATACTTGATAGAAGGTGAACGTTTAATAAACTTGATGCCCGTTACATTGAACGATAATTTTTAGCTTACGCGATTTAACTGAAACATGAAATTAAAAGCAAACGCGTACAACACTAAAAATAAATAGTAGATTTATTAACGTCGTTAATAACTTGAAAACACGAGGTGTTATATATAGCTCAAATGACATGGTTCATAATCACTACCTAGAGGAAGTTAAAAGAAAAGACACAAGAAATCGTAAGGATTACAAGACCTAGTGTTGATTGTCTTCTGCTAGATCACAGAGCACAACTAATGATAGCAAACCAAAACCTAGGATAAATAACCAAAAATCTAGGAATTGGCCTGCATTCAAGAATAGTTTTGTAATGACAAAGACTATTCCCATAGCAGAACACTCTAGGAATCTAGGAATTTTTCTGACTCTAAACATTTTGTTTGCTCGACATATCAGAAATGTGTCCCTGTTAATGCAACTCTATGATACATGTGTAACAAAATTCCTGAAAGAGGTCAACTCGCATACTAAGGTTTCATCCAATAAGACAACGAAGAGAAACAAACCCATAGAGCAAACAAGTTCGCAAAGAAACAAGAAAAACAGATCCCAAAAGGACATAGGTTTTTAATTAAAAAGACTTCCGTTGTGCATGAGAAAACAATAACTCTTAGATATTGTCTTAAGTGGAACCGACGGGTAAATTTTAAGACAGAGGGTCTTTAGGGGAATTCCTAACTGGAAAAATAATACACCATCTAGCACAAACCAAGGTTGATAGTGACCCTACAAAAGTATCAGATGAAGATATCACTAACCAATATGAATACGAACAAAACTCTTGATGTCAGTGCATGTACTCTTAACTTAAGTGCAGGTACAATCTTCAATCCTAAAAAAGGAAGGACTCAAGAGTTTGGTTGCTGAAAAGACTGATATCTCATAAACCAGGGCTTCAAGAGTGTCGAGGAATAGCATATTTTATTTAGCTTGAAGGGGACAAAATGTTGATGGAAGATAGTATGCTAGCTGATTTGAGAGACATTTCGAGTAATTTCGTGTTAGGGAGAGAATATTAAAAATTTGAGATAAAAAGGAAAGGATAAAGAAAAAATGTTGATCAAAAAATAACCTAACACTCTTCTCCCCCCTCCTTTATTACCCCAAACCAATATCCCCTCTTGCCATAAGCACTGACGGTATTTACTTCTACTACTACTCCCCCGCCACCCCTCCTATCCCCCCCAAAACTACTATTAAACTAATAAATATCGCATCACTCATTGTTAAATCCCTTACCAACCGTTACAATTACGAATTACAAATACTTCAACTCCTGAACAGATCCCAACCCCCTTATGCCCCTCACTAAAACTAAACCCCTCTCGATAGTTAATACTAACCTTCAGTTGTTTACCACTAAACCCTTCTACAATGACCTCTCCTCTTCCCCCCCCCCCCCCCCCAATATATGAATACACCTCACTTAATTACTAACACTCTTACCTTACCCCCCCTAGCACTACCCACACCCCATAAAAATAAACCTACTACTCAAATTCTACTGAGATAATTTTACAAGACCGCTACACTTAACACCATTATCATCATGAATCAACAACCAGCGTCCAAGTCCAAGTAAAAGTAATATATCCTAATAAAGCTATATATAAACCTACTAATCATAAAACTTTATGCGCTAACTCGGCATCAAAAATACTCTCATTCCCTCCCTTATATTAGTCAAAAAAATTCCAGAACTGAAGAACATCATGACTTGCTATCAAAACAGTTTTCCAACTCGAAATATACGACCACAAGCAATAAGCCGTCCATTTCAAAGCTTGTTTTAAAAAGTTGATCCTTCAATTAGAACAAGACATCTACATCGACGATAAGAGTTTGGAATAACTATTCCACCATCACCTAACAATGCTGAGGTCAACATGCAAATAAATTTTTATAAAACCAAATACAAAAATAATAAATTCAAAAAGAAAATACAAAATCAAAAATCAGAAAATGTTTCCCAAAATAAACTCTCAGGTCTGTCACTTTGGAAATCGAAAACATTAAACGTACCTAGAAATGTAGATTAACATCGACAAAACGGCGTGTAAATGAAGTTCTGAACAGGGAGTATCAAAATGTTTTCAAAACATGTTCATTTCTTAATTTAATTTTATGAACTTGTAATCACTCTCAGATTGCAACTCGGACCCGAACGACAAAGGAGAGTGTACGTTTCAGTGCACTTATCCTTAAAGTTAGAAGATAAGTCTTCTAACATTTAGTTTTTTCCAAAAAGTTAAACAATAATTATTAAAGAATTTCTCATGACAATACAAAAACTTTCAAAATTTGTGGTTCAACATTCCACCCATCATGATAGTTTTCACAAACAATTATTCTGACATTTGATGACATTTTCCAAATGAGTCAATGTTTGAGGGGGAGTTTTTTCGAAAAACAATGTTTTAATGTTGTTGGATACATCATCACATGACAATTCTTATGTATTCAACACATTATAAAAATTCTTAATAACAACTCCATAATAATAATGACTACCCAATAGATTGTATGTTATATATCAGATTTTGGGAATGATCACGCGAATTTTCAGAATTCATCAATGACTAATTCATAATCTTTTAAAATATTGAGCTCAACATTGCTAACCCTTAATATATATATTTCATTTTAACAACTTTGGTATCATTGTTTTTTGGTGTCAAACAAATAAAAAATCGAGGGGGAGCAAGTTAATGTTCCAAAAAATTCAGCTAAGATTAAAAAAAAATTCCCACGCAGAATATTTTCATGAACAAAATTTTAATCACATGGTATTACAAAAACTAAGTTAATTATGTATTTAAAATAAGGGGAGAAATGAATTTAAAAATGATGATCTTAAAAATAATAAGAGAGCTAATATCGACTCAAAGTGCTTGATACTCTTTTAAAAAGGTTTTATGGTTCAATCTCATACCAACTAAATCTTAATTCACGACGATTATGAAGTCATAAGGTGTTAGGTAGCTTAGCCTATGAACCACCAAACCCGGAGGGAACTACCCAGAGGACATCCAAGTTTAGATATAGCAAGATCCCTTAATATGATTGGAGATGCATGTGTAAAAAGTGGAAGAATGCCGACAAAGATTGAGCTAACAATGGGATACAATCACAACAAGGTGTTAGCGTAATGACTCTTGGTAAAGCAATTGAAGGGTTGAAGAATGAAAAAAAATGTAATGGATAAAGGGTGAAAAGCAACAGGAGTCCCCGTCCGTACATACCTTGGAAGAGAAACCGGTCAATACATAATCTATTGTTTTCAACAAAGATGGAAATACCTGATATTGAAGTCGCATCATGGAACAGTGATGCAATGCACAAACCCTCCCCAGCCATTCGGTGAGTTCATTCACAACAGAAACTTGTCTCATTTTGTCAATGGAATAACACGACTACTCTATGGAATTTACTCACTCGGAGTTAGTAATAATGAATAGGTGGCAGCTTGCTCCAATCCTCTGAGTACTAAAAACAAAACGCCTTAATCGATTCTAAGCCAAGAGATCAACAAAAAAATCCTCATTAGGACACATACCATTACAAACACTAGTTGAAACACAACAATAAGTTCACATTTGTTAACAATGAGTCCCTACGCAATTATCCTTTGAATTTTGCCAAAAACATCTGAGTGAATGGGTATGTGCTTAGTTACACATACATTTTACCTATAAAAACGTGCCTAAAATGACCAAAATATACCAAAAAAATTGTATTTGTGTGTTTTGTGATTTATGATTGGTTCCATGTAACGGGTATTCACTAAAAGACAAAAATTAAGTCAAAACGGACAAAACCGAGCACTGGAATGAAAAGAGCATGAAAAGTCAAGTCAACCAGTCAAAAAGTCAAAGTCAACAAGTCAACAAGTCAAAGACGAAGCCGAATCATAAGAAATCTTAAATGGGTCAACCCGTACCCATTTAATAGGCCGGGTCAGCCCATTAAGCTTTTACTATAAATCATATAAAGTTTAACAAGTCTAAACTACCCTTAAAGTCCATGAATCCTAACCCGACCTAATTCATTACACATAAGCCCAAATCACAAACACTTCGTTAACTGGACCCACCCCCCATTAGCCTATACAACCACAAAGTATTTACACCGTTAGTCCTTAAGGACTAACATAGTTAGTCCTTACACCCTAACCTCATTAACTACGTTACCCTGTTTACCCAAATTAAACCTTTCCTGCCTTTTCTACTATTCATCCATCCCTATCAATTTCACCTCGACCCCTGCACCCCATTGACAAACCCATCACTCTCACCTTCAACCCCACTTCATAAACTGCTAATTCCACCTTGGCAATCCTCAAGATTTTGATTCGTTGAATAATACTGGACTAATCAAAGGCTCAGATGATACTACTTGGTGACCAAGAAAATTAGATGGCTATGATAAAGACTTGAAGTCACTCACACAAGAAACACACCCTTTTGACTCACTCACAGAAGAAGCACAAGCAGATGAAAGACCCAAGACATTTGGTTTTTTCATTAATAAAGACCCTTTGTAACCTTTGAGGCATCTAGTTTTTTAGCTTTTCAGCTTATATTAAGTCTTATAGCTTATTGAACTTTTTTTCCTAAAAGCCTTGTACTATTTTTTCCTAAGTTAAATGAAATTTAAGTTTTTAAGTTAAAATCTTGCTTTTTAATTTAATGCAACTTTATGTTTTAAAAAAAAATGTATAATAAGCTCTCTTAAAGCTGTTTTTAACTTTTAACTTAAGTTGTATACTTAGGCATTATAAGCTTGTCCAAAGCTTATATGGTATTAAAAGTCCTTTTTCACTCAAAAATCCACTCATAAGCGAGTTTGGAAGATAATCCAAAAAGAGAAGGGCTTTAAAGGTATTTTTACTAGCTTTTTTAAAAACAAGCTAGAGCTTGTAGGCAAAAGCCTCTTAAGAGCTTATTTGCCTCTTGTTTTAGACAAAGGGCAACGGTACTCTCTTTTCATTTTTTTGCTTATTTTACTTTTTGCTTATTTATTTGCTCCTTGACTGCATAATATGCTTATTATGTTGTTTATTGCTTATTTGTCATTGTTTAATGCTTATGTGTCTATGCTTAAGTTTTTTAATTAAAATTTATCTTTAATAGGCATTTAAACGCATAATCAAGTTTGCTTATTTAAAAAAAGCATATTTTTTTATTGTAGTTCAAATTGCATTAAAGAGCATATCATACTATGTCTTACCCTTGTATAGAATTTTTGCAAGTTTATCTATCACAGTCTTTACCTCAAACTTAAAAATGGATAATTCAATTTTTTAAGGGTGTATGGCACTAGCAGTAATAACATGAGTAAAAAATGCTAGGTGTCTTTTGAACCTTTAAGCCGAAACATTGAAAAAGCACAAAATACTCATTTAAGTCAGCATAGATAAGACTATACAAAGTTTAAAACCATCTTTTTCAAGTTTTTAGTAATCATAGGTTTAAAATTCTGTGGGGATTTGAGTTTTTATAATTTAGACTTATAGCTATAGGTGCTATAATTTGATTGATTTCATGCTATTATTATCTTAGGAAGGACGTAGAGATATGGTTTGTTAAAGTGGTTATTGGCCAAATTGTGGTTTTGGACTTAAACTGTCAAAGGTGTTTGCAAAAGTTTAAAGCTTTAACCGTCATCTTTTAATCTCAAATATAGATAAGCATAAAAGTAGTTTTTAGAATTTTAAAATTGACAGCACAACTCATTGGATATAAGCTCAATAGGTTTGAGCTTGGTTTGGGACTTTGAAACTCTCTTATCTGGTACTTATTTTGAGACTGCAATATAGCTATTGTCTTTAGTAAAAAATTGAAAAAAACAACTCACATCTACGAAGTGGTGATCAGCTTTTTCATAAGCCTTTTTCATAGCTTATTTGTTTTTCAAAATGTGTAAACTTTTCTTTTTCTTATAGCTTATAGTACCATCTTTATCTGTTTTTAGCTTTTAGACCCATAAGGATAGCTTAAGTAGCTTAAATTTAAGCTTAAAAAGTGCCTTGTAGGGTGTTTTAGTAGTTTTTGGCCATTTTTGCTTATTTCCTTTTTGAGCTTATTGTGTTTATTGGAATTGCTTTATTATGTTTATTAGTCCTGCTTATTAGGTTAGTTTTAGGCCCTTTTAGCTTAATTGGCTTAGGTCTGAGCTTATTAAAGCTTATCAGCATAAGTAGTCTAAGGCTTTTAGTTTTCTTTTAAGTTAAAACTGTCTTAATGTTTTTTAAAGCTTTCCCAACTTATTTGTTAGCTTATTTTTGATTCTTAGTGCTTATTAGGATTATACTTAAGCATGTTTCTAGCTTATTTATTTAACCTTAGCTTATTTAGCTTTAAAAGGCCAAACAATTTAGCATTTTAGCCCTTTTTAGCTTTTAAGTAATCTGTCACTTTTAAAAGCTTATTTCCTGCTTATTCTAAGTTTTTAGAAAAAGCCCTTTTGTTAAAGTTGCTTAAAAAGCTTATTAGAAGCTTTTTTAAAAAGAAGTTTTTAAAAAAATAAAAACGTTTGGGTGTTTAGGGTGGCCCCAGTTTCGAACCCGGGACCTTAACCTTAACATCCCAAACTTTTTAACACACACCACACAACCAACTCGCCCTTGGGTCATTTCTGGTTATACCTTGCAAAATTTATTATTTACCACCTTATTACCAGTTTTAGCTTTAAGCCCTTATTTGCTTATTTACGGCTTATTGCGATTAGTTGTTGGCCTCATTTTAATTTTCCTAGGATTATAACTGTTAAAAGTACTTTTCATAATTTTTTCAAATTTGTTATAATTAGTTTAGTATTTTTAATATTTAATTTAGATAAAAACTATTTTTAATCCATAATAAATTAAATAAAAGTCAAAAAAATTTAATTCTTTTTTTTAAAATTTTTATTAATCATTTAGGATTGTTAAAAAAATTAAATTTGCATTTTTAGGGTTAAATTTGTAGAATTTAGGTTTTTAAAGAACGAGATTTGAATCCCGTTATTGTTTTCGTGTTTTAGCTTTAATTGCTTTCGTTTTAGGCTTGCCTTTACTTGTTTTTGCACTTTATTTATAGAAATAGAATCCAAATCAAATATTGACCATTCAATCATGCGATCACGAACGTAACTTCGATTTTCAATTCACGCCTCGTC
Organism: Tanacetum coccineum; assembly: GCA_026074375.1. Classification (NCBI taxonomy): domain Eukaryota; kingdom Viridiplantae; phylum Streptophyta; class Magnoliopsida; order Asterales; family Asteraceae; genus Tanacetum; species Tanacetum coccineum. The sequence continues at coordinate 120,812 of BQNB010000503.1, read as the reverse complement.
GGGAAACGACCCGGGAAGGTTTTTTGGATTTTACTTTGGTCAAAAGTAATTTTCCTTCTAGAAGCCTTACGGAATACTTACTACTCTCTCTTCTTAATTGATATTTTGGTTATATATTATATATATGTATTAAGCAATTATTACTATATATATCAATATATATATATAGTTAAAATTAAGAACCAGTGATACTTAAGGTATTCACGAGTGAAGATGGAAATCCTGCTTGAGCCAACATCAAACAAGCTCTTGGTAGGTGACTTGCGCAATTCTATATGAATCAAACTTGTGTCAACTGGAAAGAAACGATGGTGCGATTCTATGTGAATCAAACTTGTTCCAGTAAATAAATTAACGACTTAATCAGAAAGATAGTAACTATCTGATTCACTCTTACCGTGTTGTCTGCTTTGAGACGCTCCGGTATTGAGAACAAGCAAGTACGGTGAATCCAATGCATACGCGTTAGAGGATCTAACACTTTGAGCTGGAAACCCTGTCAAGGAGGTTCTTCCAAATTGAACCTACCTGATCACAGGTACAGTATTTATACTGTAAAACGGTCCTCATGGAACCGAAGGTCTAACCAAATCCGAATGAATGACAAAGCCATATTCGTCCACACGATTTATTGCTAACTGTTTTATTTCAGGATTCATATAAAGATGGAGATGGAGATGCCTCATTCCAGCTGAAGTCGGATTCATTACCACATGCTCATGCTCAAACTACAAATACATACTATAAGCATCGAGATTCAAGAATCAAGAAAGCTCAAGAATTAAAAGACAAAGACTTCCGCACACTCTGATATACAATATCTTCCTTCAAGATATCAAGTCTATCAAGGGAGATTGTTAGCAAGCTTTCAAGATGATGCAAAGTATGAGCATGTTGGTCAAGACACAAGATCGCAAGGTGGCAAAGACGATCAAGACAAACAAGGAAAAGATTTAAAGATCTCGGAACTAAAAACGAAGTCGAAAGACAATAACAAAGGCTCAAGATCAAAGATCACAAAGCATGAAGGAACAAGCTTACAACAAGATAAAGACCAAAATAAAGACAAGAGCTTAACAACAAAAGCAATCTCTTTGATCTCATGAAGGAGTATCACAATGAACTCACTTCGGGGAAGATTGTTAGCCTCAAAAATATTGAGTTGAACATGAAGTTCGTTCATTAGGAAAATTAAGTCTCGGTTATTTATTTAATATGCGTTATAATAGGCTAGAATGGTAAAAGGGCTCGTGAACATTAATATAATATTGTACGCGTCTTGGACTAAGGTCCAAAGTTATCCCGAGCCCGACCCAAGTTAACATTAAACCCGGCCCATGGCAAAAGCCCATCTGGCCATAAGGGTATATAAATACCCCTCTCCATGTGTGGAGAGGGTGTTGGTCTCATTTGTATTTTGTGCAAGTAAATCAACCATCTCATTTTCTCTCTACTTTCTCTCTCTTGTTTCTCTCTCTAAAATTCTTTCATTATCTTCTCATCTTATTTTCTTGTTCAAATGGTGAAGTGAAGGTGATTACGGGTTTCGACAATTGACATTTCAAAATTATCTTTCATTAGTTTTGCAAATCTATTTAAAAAGACTAGATTTGTTGACCCAAAAATTATGTCATCAACATACATTTGAACAAGTAAAATGTCATCCCCGTGTCTTCTTGTAAACAATGTCCGATCAACAATACCTTTTGTAAATGGGGTTTGATTTAAGAATGAGTAAAGCTTGTCATACTAGCACTATGAGTTGTTTTAAGACCGATACAAAGCTTTCTTAAAGATGGATATACATTGATTAGGAAAGTCTGGATCAACAAACAACAGGCTAACTGAAACTGCACAAATATACATGTTTTCAATGGCGTTATTTATAATATATTTTAATCATTTCCTCGTTAACTTTTTTCCGATACTATAATTAAGCTTAAAATTGCTTATAGGATCACTTGAAGACTTTAAAGACCCAAGCCCTCAAGAAGCTAAAAACACTTTGGGAGGCGAATACAAGAAAAGAAAGATTTCTAGCCAAAAGCTCAAGAAGTCCACCGCACTTGTTACATAGTGAGCCGCACTTTCCTCTGAAGTTCAAAGACCCCGCCGCAACTTACAATATTTAGCGCCGCAACAATTTCCCAAAGATTAAAAGAATTAAAGTCCATTAAATGCTATGCGCATTAACATCCTCCTCAAAAACCCGTACATATTTGTAATGTTCTCGCACGTTCCATAAAAGCCATTAAATGCTATACAGCATTAAACCTAACCAAGTTCCGCCGCACTTATTTGTAAGTGCGCTTTATGTTTCAGCAATCATGCTCTTAATTAACTGATAAAGATTAGAATAGTGGACTACCAGTATATGAAACACCGTCAAACAATAAGTGGGTAAAGTCCCGTTGGGCTAGGGTTTTAACAGGATCACCACTGCTTTGATTCCCTAAGATAGATTATAATTAAACTAAAGGATGCTTTATGCGGATGCGTTAATTGTGACAGGATTAATCGTGTTTAGGTCTTAGGATGATGTCCCGCCTAAGTCTTAAGAATGATATGCCGCTTCGAGATAAGTAAATCATTGTACTAAAACAAACAAACTGACATTGAACTGGATTTAATATGGCTAATACAGTTTTCTATCATTTGGCTTGTACCGCTTTTCTATCTTCTAATTTTCTTCTTTTGTGTTTATTGTGTATTGAATTGATATTTGTTTCCACCAATCTTGTGCCAGTCTCTCAGGCTGAAAACCCTATATCATTAGACAACGTATATAACATAGGTTTAACCAGTAAATAGACTAATCAAAATACTAATAGAATATATGATTAACGTTCCACTCTTAGTGTTTGACACCCTACTTACTGTGAACTCCATCTTGACCGGGTACACTGCTCATTAAAGTTTTGTTTTAGGTTTGTTGACTAAATATAAATTTACAACTTGATAATCAAATAATTGACCCTACACGATAGCACATCAGGTTTTTGGCGCCGTTGCCGGGGAGTGAATTAATTAAACATTATTCTTATTAGTATTTCTAACCATTAATTAATTTAGAGTAATCTAATTATTTAAAATTTTGTTTGTATTTATTCGCATTGTGTGTTTAAATTGTTTGTTTAAATTCCCGCATTTAATTATTTTTTAATAGTATTTTGTTATGTCACACCCCTAGACGGGGCCTGGACGGAATACTTGTCCGAGGGCATGACGTCATAACAATCCGAACACAAAGCAATAAAGAACGACCACTAAACATGGATGTTTTAAAAAGTGTACTCGTTGCATAAAAGAAAATAAATTTAAGTTTTACAACCGGTCATAGGAGAGTTAAATGTAGCGGAAGCATAATAAAGTTTGATAATGACAACGAGTATATAAATAGATAAGTCTTGAAATCAGCAAAGTCACATAGCACACAGACTCCATTTAGCATCAAGAATCAAGCCAAGCTAAGCACCTGAGAAAACATGTTTAAAACGTCAACATAATGTTGGTAAATCCATAGGTTTAAGTTAGTACAAGAGTGGACCACAAGATTTCAAAACGCATGCGACTACTATAACATATACAACATCACATAAAAAGTATTTACTGTTACGCTAAGCTCATGACACCGATGCTAATAAAACTTGGCATATCATATCATGCCACGTAGTATTTCTGCCCTTAACTGGTGTCTTAAACCAAAGACCACCACAACGCACATCGACATGACATATATCAGTTTGTTCTTCGTTAAGTGGAACCAAAGCAGATAGGGATAATTAGTCCCAATAGATCTATTTATGCATTCGCGCTCACTTAACCAAACCAATTGGCCATAGGTGACTAACGGTTCATGATAGTTCGGGCAATCGTTATTTGTAGCAAAACTTAGGCAACACATAAACATGTAAAACTCACGTTAAGAACTTATGTCTAATTTTAAAAGTAAACAATGTTTCTCACCCCAAAGTATAAAGCATTTGAAAATAGGTAAAACGTGGGCTATGAACTTACCTTAAGCAAGTGGTGAATCAATAATCAATGGAGAAGTAATAAAGCCGAGAGGTCCTACACGCGACCTAAATAAACAATGCGTCTTAGGAAAACAAAAGATAACCGAAACTTGTACGATACGCTTTCAAGAGAAAAGACATCCATGTGTGTTTGTGATTTAGTTTATTTAATAAAGTATGACTAAATAAAATTATAGAGTTTTTCGTCAAGTCTTGGCGTTTATCCAAAAATTACTACTTTTAGAAAGTTTCTATTTTAGGAAAGTTTTTAGTTTTAAGACGTTAATACCATCCCCTATATTTGTTAAGTTTCTATATTCTCAAATGCTAACTAACCATAATCACTTAACTTCCAAGTCTGATCCGCTAAGTTTTACCAAACTTACTATTTTTAGTAACTTTATTGCTTTTCCTAAAATATGTTAATGACGTCTTCAAATGATGCTAATCTATATATATGTATTACTATATGTTTTGCTAGAGTTTAGAAAGTCCAAAAATGTCCGAAAGTGTCCGAATACCCTTTTTACTATTCACATCAGCACACTATTCATTGGGTTTTGCCAAAAAATGTTTCAAGTTTCATTTGGCTATAACTTGGCCGTTTTAAGTCCGATTTTAAAGTGCGATATGTGAAAAACTATCTATTCGAAACAAGCTCTTCAAAAACTACTTTTACGACTATTGAAAACATTGTTAAGTGTCCTACAACCTCTTTTACATTTTCAATCAGCAACTCACATTTTTGAAAATGTACCATAGACTTAACCATAGACTCAACCATAAGACCGCCATAGTGTCTAGTCCAACCTAACTTCTTTTTCGCCAAAACTAACCAACAAAACCACTCTTAATCTATCCTAACCTCATCATATCTATTGTTGCAACACACTTTTCAACTCATCTCACCATAACTTATAAAACAACAAACATAATACTTCCATTTTTATAAAAGTTGTCAAGATATTTTATCATTTTCTTTTTATAAAAGTAACACAAACACATGGATTCTTATACTTGAACAATATTCATAAGAATATAGGAAATGAAGAACAAGTAGAGAATCATAAGATCTATACCCAAAATGACTAGATCTATAAAACCCACTTATAAAATTAGAAACCCTAATTTTATAATCTTAATAAACCTTGAAAATCAACCAACCAATACTTGGATCTACCTTAGAAACCCTTGGAAATGAACTTAGAATGCTTGGATCTCGAAGAGAATCAAAGAAAATGAAAACCTTAGAAAGGGTGTGTGTGTCGAGGGTTATCAAGAGGAGAGGGAGAGAAAAGATTTTTGTTGTTGGCTTTTTGATAGAACCCTAGTGTGTGTTTATCAGGAAGGGTATATTATAGCCAAAAGGAAGGTTTAGGGTTTCATGGTTTTGTGTAATGAGTGACCAACACACACTAAAGTGTGTGTGTTGATGGTTCGGCCGAGCATAGGTCACAAGGACCATCATGGTTCAAAAATTTTGTCTTGGTTCATAACTTAGGGCTTAAGCTTAGTCAAATGAAGTCAAAGGTCTAAATATGAGTCTTACAAGAGTGTAAGAGCTCACATGGTGGTATAGCATGGTAAGTGTGCATGAGAATAACTCTCTCATGTGTTACTTTTATGCACATGCATGGAAAATTCAAATAAGATGCTTTTGATTTAATTTCAAATCCTAAGGTTGTTTTGGTTGGGTTTTAGGTGTCCATATATAACAAAAGATGAGGGGGAACGAAATTTTTAACTTTAGAATATGAGATGAACGATAACTAAAGTTTACGCGAAAAGATTTTGAGTTTCCGGGGTTCTGTTAGGTCAAAAACGCGAAAAACGCAATTTAAAAGATAACACCCTAAAATTAATATCAGAAGTGATTCAAAATCATGAAACACTTAGAAAAGTTAAAATATCTCATATAAGGCCTAAATTAATTAATAACCGATGTCGGGACGTGCCCGGTGATGCTTTTTAGATTTACACGGTTTAACTTCCCGTTAACTGTCAAATTCAAACGTAACATGTAAAAGTCAAAAGTAATAATCGGAAAAGTTTAAAATATTGACCTAAAATTTACAGGGTGTGACATTGGCTCCCTTTGGCATGTGAATCATGGCTTCTAGGAACGGCAGGTTGATGTGGATCTGTTTGAATATTGAGAGGAGCCGCTCATCCTCGTCATCCTTTTTCTGCTTCTTTAATCTGGATGGAAAGGGCAGATTGGATGAATTGGAGGGTTGGTAAAGGATGGATGGCTGAGGGGCAGGTTCTTGTATGCTTGGCTTTGCGTCCTCAGGCCCTTCTTTTTTGGTTTCCTCTTCATTGTTGTTGGCAGATGTTGATTGCGACGGAGCTGGGAAAGGTGGGTCTTGAGTGCTAACTCCTGATCTGGTTGTTATGGCAAAAGTTGGCGCTTCAGATTCAGGAGTTTTGCTTTTCATGATCGTGGAGAGGATTTGGGAGAATTGTTCATACAATTCCTTACGGTGTTGGTCAAGCATTTCTTCTATACCATTTGTGTGGAACCTCTTTTCGAGCATAAAGTTGGCTTCTTACAACCCATTCAGGACCATCCTCTCCTTTTTCTTAACGTTTTTTGTTCCCCCGTGGTGGGGTATCGTCGTTCTGATAGAACCTCAAGAGAGAGAGAGATCATCGTAGATGTCTCCCCCGGACAGGCATGCCTGCTCGGCCGGGTTGTTCTGCTCACATTCATCAGTCTCATGGGATCCTCTGTAGTAGTCGCAAATTAGGTAGGGGTTTTTTAGCCCAACCTCCTGAGTAGGTGTTTCGGGGAAGGAGATTTGATTACAGTCCCTTTTTAAACGCCCCCTAAATGTAGGTTGCATGGCTTCTGAAATGCAAGAAACATTCATGGATGGTGACAGGTCGTCCCATAGATCATCTTGGTACTGGACGTATTCTTCTATTCTATTCCATCCCTCTTCTTAGGTGAGAGAGCTAAAGCGGAATTGAGTGAATTGATCGAGCTTCCTATGGTTATCCCGAGATATGTTTCCGTGAAAGATTTATACCAGAAGCCATTTCTGTATCCCATGATGGGGAACCTGTTTGATTAGGTCCTGGAAACGGATCCAGACGCTTTTGATGGGTTCGTCATCCCCTTGTTTGAATCGAAGGATTAAGTCTCCAGGGACGAGGTACGTCATATCGGAAATAAGTGGTCAAGGAATCGTGATACGAGCTGATCCCATGTCGCGATTTGAGTGAGGGGTATTCTGTCGAACCATTCCGCCGCTTTTCCTTTAAGGGAGAAGTGGAAGAAGCATAGCCTAGATGTATCCCTTGTGTCTCTGTCAACTTGTATGTTATCGATGATACTTAAGTAGTGCTTAACATGACGGAGGGGGTCCTCGTTTCTCAACCCTTGGAATGTGCATGTTTTTTTAATTAACCAGATCTCGCGTGAGTCGACGATTCTTCCTGTTTGTTTGGTTGGAAGGGTGATTGTGTTTTGGAAACTAGAGGAATTAGGATGAGAATGTTCATGCAAGGTCTTGGGAGGCGTTGGCGGTCTGGCTCTAGTGTTGTTGGAAGAGGATGCTTCATCATCAAAGAGGTTTCTTCCGGCTATAGCAAGAGATTCGTTCTGCTATAGATGGCAGGCGGCTCTCCTAAGCCTTCAGAATTCTCTTTCGAGTTCGTTGAGAGGTTTTGTTAACCTCTTAACGGTGCTACGTGTCATGGTGACAAATTTACAAAACAGATAACACAAAGAAAAGAATTAACTTTCAACAGCAGTAGTAAGTTATGCCTAGCAGCATTAACTTTCAACAGCAGTAGTAAGTTATGCCTAGCAGCATTAACTTTGAGTTATCAGCATTAACTTCAATTCCAGTCCAAACACTCTCTGTTTTTAATAGTACCAAACTACAAAAACAGGTTCTTGATTTGGAGGAAGCAAAGACTGCTCAAGCAAAGGAGATTGCTAGTATAAAGAAGAGAGTTAAGTAGTTGGAAAAGAAAATGAAGTCGGGAACTTCAGGGCTCAAGAGATTAAAGAAGGTTGGTTCAGCTAGCAGGGTAGAATCCTCTAACGATGATAGTTTGGGTGCTTAGGAGGATGCATCCAAACAAGGGAGGAAAATAGCTAATCTTGATGCTAATAAAGAAGTGACTTTGATTAATGAGACTCAAGAAAGATATGATAAAGAGATGTTGTTTGATGTAAAAGATTATTTACAAGGTGAAGAAGTTGTTGTTGAACAAGAAGTTGCTGAAAAGGAAGTTAGTGTTGCTGATCCAGTTACTACTGCTGGTGAAGTAGTTACTACTGCCACTCTACAACAACTGTTGATGAGTTGACTCTGGCTCAGACCTTGATAGAAATAAAAGCAGCTAAACCAAAGGCTTTTACAACTTCTGACACAACAATTACTACTGTTGTTGCTAGCACAAGACCAAAGGCAAAAAGAATTGTCTTTCATGATCAGGAAGAGCAAGTATCTTCATTTACACCAATAGTTTCTTCATTATAACTTCCATAAGAAAAAGACAAAGGCAAGGTAAAAATGGTTGAGCCTGAAAAGCCATTAAAGAAGAAAGATCAAATTGCACTTGATGAAGAATTGGCACTCAGATTGCATGCTGAAGAACAAGCAGAGTTAGAAAAAGAAAGAGTTGCATAAGAAGAAGCAAGCAGAGCAGCAAATATTGAAGAACTAGATAACATCCAAGCTATGATTGAGGATGATGAGCAATTAGCTGCAAGACTCCAAGCTGGAGAACAAGAACAATTCTCCATTGAAGAAAAGTCAAGAATGTTAGAGGAGATGATAGCTGAAAGGAAAAAGTTCTTTACAGCATAAAGAGCAGCAGAGCAAAGAAGTAAACCACCTACCAAAACTCAGATAAGGAATAGAATGTGTGCATACCTAAAGAATATGGGTGGATACAAGCACAATCAGCTAAAAGGAAGGAGTTATGAAGAAATTCAGAAGCTCTTTGACAAAGCATACAAACAGGTAAATTCATTTGTTCCTATGGATTCAGAGATGGTGAAAAGCAGTGAGACAATAACAGAAGGAAGTTCTAAAAGAGCATGAGATGAGCTTGAATCTGATAAATCAAAGAAGCAGAAGATAGACGAGTATGTAGAAGCTAAAAAAGATAATGATCAAGAGGAGGCAGAGATGAAAAGGCATATTGAGATAGTTAAAGATGATGAGGTAGCAATTAATGATATACCTCTAGCCACCAAACCTCCAATGATTATTGAATACAAGATTGATAAAGATGGAAGGATGTGGTACTTCAAATTGATAAGAGCTGATGAAAGCTTAAAAAGGTATTCATCAATGATTAAGATGCTTCAAGATATTGATAGAGAAGACTTTGAGACCCTCTAGAAGTTGGTTAAAGCTAAACATGGGAATACAAGGCCAAAAGAGGATTATGAACGAGTGTTATGGGGTGATCTGAAAGTAATGTTTGAGCCTGACATAAAAAGTAAAATATGAAGAAATCTACAAGGTTACAAAGTGAATATTTGGAAGCTGTTTGATACCTATGGAGTGCATTTTGTGAGGTTTAAAAATCTACATATCTTTATGTTGGTTGAGAAAAGATATCCCCTTACACCATTAACAATCACAAACATGCTGAACAAAAAGCTTCAAATTGACCATTGGAATGAGATGTGTTATCAACTACTCAAGCTCATGACAAAGCAGGAAAAGGGTCAATGAAGTGTTTGAATTCATCCTCCTGGTGATGATGAAGACTTTTAATGAAACTTAAAGATTCAAAAGATGAACATCAAGTTTAGGGGAGGATTGTTGGGATTTAAAGACTTCAAGATATTCTTAGAGTTACTGCTACTCAGGTATATATTAGTGCTGTCAAGCATAACTTAGTGCTGCTGGTAATACTGATGAAAATTATGCTAAGTAGTTAGTACTGGTAGTATAAAAGTTACTACTACTAGTTACTACTGTTAGTATAATTAGTACTGTTAGTATAAAGTTATTGCTGCTAGTAGAAGTTAAGACTGCTTAGAGATGAAGACTAAAAATATACTAAGTAGTTACTAATGCTAGTACAAAAGTTAGTACTGCTAGTGCATGTTAGTACTGCTAAAGTAAACTTTTAAGTAGTTAATGCTGCTTGTGCTCAGTTACAACTGCTGAGTGATTACTACTGCTGCAAGGATTATGCTGACAGAGAAGGGATAAAGATTGATTGGAGAACAAGAATACTTACGAAGATAAGTATTGGTTATTTGTAAAGAAGATATGTATAACTTATTTGTTTAAGAGATTATGTTTGTTTATAGAAAAGATCATGATAACTTAGGAAAGTATTGTAAGCCTTGTAGGACTCCTTGGTGTATAAAAGGAGGTCCTAGGGCATCAGGTTAGACACGTTTTTTGATATTCATAGCTTCAAGGTTTTGTAAACCCTAACACTATTAAGAGTGTTTATTTTATATTGAGGCTGAAAGTTTGGTAATCTATTTTGTTATTGATTTTTTGTTACTGTTTTATAAAGAATTCTTCTTAGTATCATTGACTAGATTCCGCATTGACTTTATATATTCAATCAAAGTTTCTACCATAGTTGTCTTGGATTTATTCATTACAACTAATCCTTTTACAAGCTAAGCAAGATCTATTCAAGTGGGATCAACAGGTCTTGTTATAAGGCTTAGTTACTAAAACCCTATTTTGCACATAGCAAGCAGTATTAACTCCTTCAGTCCAAAAAGTAGTAGGTAGCTTATAATCAGCTAGCATTGTCTTAGCAGCCTCAATTAGTGTTCTATTTTTCCTCTTAGCTACTCCATTTTGTTGAGGAGTTCTAGGTACACTAAATTCTCTCTTAATACCTTTTCTCTCACAAAACTGATTCATCTCCTTATTCTTGAACTCAGTTCTATTGTCATATCTAATTACCTTAACCCTTTGATCTATTAGATTTTCTATCCCAGATATAAAGTACTTAAGAATGCCACTAGTCTCATCCTTAGTAGCTAGAAAGAAAACCCATGTAAACCTACCATAATCATCTATGACAACTAGGAAATACATTTTCTTCATAAGACTTTTTACAAATGTTGGACCAAACAAGTCCATATGTAACAAATGTAAAGGAAGACTGATTAAGTTCTCAGTTTTGGACTTACAAGAGGCTCTGTGCTGCTTTCCCTTTTGACAAGCAACACAGGTTTCATCATTTTCAAAAAGTTTGGAAGGTAAACCTCTTACAAGATTTCCCTTAACCAATTTATTCATGGTTTTAAAATACAAGTGACCTAGCTTTCTATGCCAAAGTTTAGATTTATCTGATGTGGCTTTTGCAAAAAGGCAAGTTAGGCATCTTTTAGGAACTGTGTTCTTTAAATCAACACTGTACATATTGTTCTTTCTTGGAACTCTAAGTAAAACTTGACTTTCATCAATTAACGTAAAGTTTGAATAAAAAACAAATAAACTTCAGTTCAAATTAAGAGAACACTTTTATGTTTATCACACATTTGTGAGTCACTTAAAGAGGTTAAACTTTAACTCTCTTACAAAATACACATTCTCAAAATATAAATTACCAGTTTTGATTGTACCTCTGCCTGTGATTTTCCCTCCTTTGGGGTTACCTCCAAAGGCAACATATCCTCCATCAATCTCTTCATAGTCTGTAAGATAGGACATGTTCCCTGTCATGTGCCTTGAGCATCCACTATCAATCCCTCCTTGATCCTATAAATCCATTTGTGGATTGCCATGCACATTAGTTAAGAAAATCGGTTTCTTTTGGGGACCCAAGCCATCATTGACTTGGATCTGCCTTGTGCATCAACATAATCAAATTTTTTCAGGGTGATTGATGCACTGTTATGTTTAGAAACATGGTCTAAAACTTTAGTCTTTGGTTTCCAAACCCAACAAGCTGAGGCCTTAACAACATTAACATTATTTCCCATAACAACATTAACTACTGCTTTTGGCCTAGCAGCATTAACTACTGCTTTTGGCCAAACAGTATTAACAATTTATCCTTAACAGTATTAACCCTCTGATTAAAATTACTGTTTTTAAATGCTGTATTCTTGTGAATGGGCCACTTAACAGTTGAATGTGCCAATTTAGAAAGATTTGTCATTGGTCTAGCACTATTCACAGTTATTTTTGGGTGAGCAACATTAACTTGTCTAGCAATATTAACTGATACTAAGCCAGACTTCATTAGTATTGCTCTTGGAACCATGTTCTTTTTAGGGCAGGGGTGAGTCTTTTTGACAAAATTCTGATGATTTACCCTTTTAGCATTGTTCCAAAAAGATTTTGTATTTTAAAACTGTTTTTGATTTACCTTTTTACAATCTACCTGCAAATGATCAAAACTTCTACATACATAACAAGCTTTGTTAAACATCTCATAATTACTTCCTAATCTTTGAGACATCATATTATTCCAGTTTCTTTGATTGCCTCTAGGAGTATGAATGTTTTGCCTATTTTGCTCAACATGATTGACAGTTTTCCTAGCAGTCTTGTCTTGCTGTTTAGGTTTGACAAACTCTATCTTAGAAAAACTAGGCTTAAATGTTTTCTTTTCAATCTTAGTTTGAGACACATTTTCTTCCTCACTATCTGACACCCAATCCTTAATAATTAGAGTACCATTATTCTTCCTAACTGCTTTAGGCTTTGCTTCGCTAGCCTTAGCTTCACTTTTCTTAACTATAGGCTTAATAACTATAGGCTCACATGTAAACTCTTCTAAACCAGAGAATGACAGATCAGGTTTTGGAGACATAAAGTTTCCTGTATAGGGAGGTGGAACAACATTATACCCTAAACCTATTTTACACTTATCAACTATCTGACAGTCTATTAGTTTGCTTAAGTTTTTAGATGAATTCTCAAAATTTTCTACTGTTAGCTGAATTTCATCTTTTTGTTTTTGAGCCAGTTCCAACTTCCTTCTAAGCTCTGTAATGGCTACTTCTCTTAAATGAATCTCACGTTTTAAGACCTTGATATCTTCCTCATAAACAGACTCATTTTTCTTATAGACTAGAAGTCTTGCTTCTACAAACTCTAAACCTGTTTTATAAGCAATAACATTTAACTTAGATGTCCTTAAGTCTTTTAACAGTTGTTCATTTTGTTCTTTAAGAATTTTAACATTTTCCAAACAAGATGATGAACAGTTTGAATCAGTAGATACCTCAGAGTTAGAACTTGTAGAAGAGTAAGCCATGAGTGCAAAGTTAGTTGGACCTTCTTCTGCTTGATCACTCCAATCATAACCAGAACCATCACAAGACACCAAAGCATTAGAAGTAGTTGTCTCCACTGGCACAACCCTTCTTGTGTTCTCCCTATTCCTGTTTTCTTGGTTCCTTGGAGCCCTGCACTCCCTTGCAAAGTGTCCCCTTTTGTGGCAGTTGTAACACTCCACCTTGGACTTATCAAACCCAATGGTCTCATTACCATTAACAGTAAGCTTTCTTCCAGTGTTCTTCAAGAATCTCCTTGCCCTCATTGTTAGCATAGCCATCTGCCACCTTAAATCCATCTCTTCTAAATCATCAGGATGAATTTGTTGCAAGTCCTCATTGTCAAGTTGTGGACTGTTTGGTTGACTTGCAAAGAAAGCACAGATGACAGCATCACTCAAGTTGTCAATTGTTGTTGAATTAACAGCAGTAGCTTGAGTGCTAGCAGTTGTAGCACCATGAGCAGTATTAACTGCTCCATTTGTACTGCTGTTTGCGGACACAAAGGCTATGTTTTGTGTGTTTGTGCTTGAGCTTGATGTCCCTTTGACCTCTAGTTCATAGATCTTTAGGTTGTTGTAAAGATCATCCATGCTTAATGTATCTATCTCAGGCTTGTTCCTCTACATAATGGTATGTGTGTTCCATTCTGGTGACAGACTTCTTAAGAACTTCTGATTCACATCTTCTTGTGAGATACTTTCACCATGAATCTCCAACTGACTGATAAGCTTTTAAAGCCTATCAAAGGTTTGATCTAACACCTCTAAGCTAGATGCAGTAAAATTTTCATACTGCTGCTTTAGAAGATTCCTCTGAGTCTTTTTAGTAGCAGCATTCCCTCCAAACCTCTTCTCAACAGCCTGCAGCAATGACTTGGCATCTTTGATGGAGTTAAACTTCAATTGATGTTCATTAGGGATTCCCATCAATAAAGTGCTTCTTGCCTTCAACTCTAACCTCCTTTGTGCCTTTTCTTTAGCAGTTGTAGGAGCAACTGTAGTCTCAACACCTTGAACAACTTTTGTTATTGGAGGTGCATTACCATTCTCTATGACTTCCCATAGAGAATAATCAATCATCTAGATGTACTGTTCCATCCTTATCTTCTAAAGCTCATACTCACCTGGTTTGAGCATAAGCACTTTTGAAGCAACCACCATATGTGTTATGTCTTTATCCATCAATTTGTAACAAACAGACCTTGTGTGTAAAAGCAGTTTCTTCTTTATTTAAAGCTTCTCAACAAGCTTCAATACCACTTGTTGATCCCACTTGAATAGATCTTGAATTCCTTAGCTTGTGTAAGGTTTAGTTATGCAAGGTAAATCCTACACAAATATGGTAGAAACTTTGTAAAATATATCGAAGACTATGCAGAATCTAATCTTTGATCAATAAGAAGAATATGAAATAGAATAGTAATTTTAATGAACATACATATTAATAAACAAAGCTTCAATATATTAATACGAATACTCTAACTAGTATTAACAAACATGCATACTATTGGGATGAAAATGAAGCAAGTTCAAGTCAATACCAAGTTTTTGAATGCTCTTCCACCGGAATGGAGCAAGTTTGTCACTGATGTAAAGTTAGCAAAGAGTTTGTATTAGTTGTATGCATACCTCAGTCAGCATGAACGACATGCTCAGGAAGTACGTGTCATGCATGAAAGATATCCGGATCCACTTGCATTGGTAGTTAATTCTCAAACTCTATACAATCCCTCTCGGTCTCCATAACATTCAGTTCCTACAATGATCACCTCCTCATATTCCACACAGTTTATGGCGGGGGGGGGGGGGGCGGGGCCGAGGGAAGCACCCATTCTCATCAAACAAAATCATACTACTGTCCAAAACACTACAAACAATTAGTTCTCCTAAACCATTTTATATCTCCATCAGTGACACAACAACCTCAAGCTGAATTTCCTCAATTGGACACTGGTCTTGTTGTTCCTACATTTCAACAAGGAGAGGATCTGGTTGACTGCATTAACAAAGCAATGGCATTCCTATCTGTTGTGGCATCAAGGTTTCCACCTTCAAACAGTCAACTCAGAACGTCTTCTAATCCCAGAAATCAGGCAACTATTCAAGATAGAATAGTCACAGTTCAACAAGTTCAAGGAAGACAAACTCAGAGTTTTGCTAGCATTAGAAACAGAGGAATTGCTACAACCTCAAAGGGAAATTATGCAGCTAGTCAACCAAGAGTTATGAAGTGTTATAACTTTTAAGGGGAAAGGCACATGGCGAGACAGTGCACTTAGCCAAAAAGGCTAAGAAGTTCTGCATGGTTTAAGGAGAAGTTGATGTTAGCCAAAGCACAAGAAGTTGGTCAGATATTGGATGAAGATCAACTTGCATTCATAGCAGACCCTGGAATAGCAAAAGTTCAAGTTGCTCAGCACAATCCCTTATAATTCAGCCTTCCAGACTGAAGACTTGGATGCCTATGACTCGAATTGTGATTATATATCTCGGGTAAAGCGGTTTTGATGGCAAATCTTTCAAGCTTTGATTTAGATGTCCTCTCTAAGGTACCATACTCTGATACTTCTCTGAATGATATGATTAATCAGGATGTGCAGGAGATGTCGTATTCTAAACAAACACATATTGTGGATTTTCCAGATAATGAGATAACCTGTGATAGCAATATCATTCCTTACTCTCAATATCTGTAGGAACCACAAAATGCGGGTATTCAGGATACTAATTATTCTTCACCAAATGACATATTGGTTCTATCTTTGGTTGAACAAATTACTGATTATGTAGCTAATTTAGATAAGGAAAATCAGACAATTAAAATGGTAAATGAATCCCTTAAGCCCTCTGAGCGTGAGAGATACAAAGGATTTGTGTCACATTTTTAAACAAAAGCTTAATGTAGATTTAAACAAACGTAAAAAATTAATAGATTCTCAAATGGATGACTTAATTCGGAAGGTAATGCAAGCTTGCTGCTTTTCTGTTGGAGATCGATACACTTAGGGGGGAAAAAAAAAAAAAAAAAATCTTTCAATCAGGTCAAAGAAAAATAATCTTTATCAACAACATTAACTGTTTTCAAAACAGAATGTAAAGAAAAAGAATCTAAATACATGGACAAGGAAATAGTTTTGGAAGACCAATATAAAGAACTTGAAAATACTCTTTGTAAGTTGTAATTTCGATTACGAAGCAATTGGCATATGCTAATGTGAAACTAAGTTTTTTTACGATAACACTCATAAACAAGCTCTTGGTTATCAAAATCCGTTCCATCTTAAAAAGGCTCAGCGGATTAAACCAACATTATATGATGGTAGTGTTATTGCTAAGGAACATGATGTGATTTTTATTGTATGATGATGAGAGACATTGGTATTTTGGATGATAGGAGATGTCGATCAAAGATGCTTGATAAATAAAATGATCCAATTTCAATAAAACAAAAAATTAATATTTCCCCAATTGATTATTCAAAGTTGAATAAAATAAAAGACGATTTTGGTAAATGTTTTGTCACTAAAAAAGAATTGTCTGCCAGAACAAGCATTTGGTTAGAAACATTTTCGAACTATAATCCTAAAAACATCCTGTTAGTCACATTACACCTGTTAGAATTGAAGCCTCCTAGGTGAACTTCCTAAGGTAAGTTGCGATAAATGAAAGTCTAAAAAGCTAAAATATCAAACTCACCAGTTTTGACAAGCTCGTGAAAAAGAGATCACATTGATGTCTATAACACAGTTGCCGTGGGGTTTTGAACATACAAAAAGCTTGTTTTGTAACTTAAATATTTCCATTTTTAAAAGTTTTAAAAATGATTACTTTACAGCGTTGACTAACTCTTTTAGATGAAATTACTGAAGATCAAACTTTTTAGCCAAATTGAAAGCGACCGTTGATCAATTTTCTTGTAGACAAAAACGCTTTTTGGAAAATTTAAATCAAAACAAACTGCGAGTATTGATAACGATCAACTCTTGAACAATCATGTCTCAAGAAAATATGCATATTGCTTTCTAATCTGTGAATTATGTAGATATTCTGATGTGAATAAGTCTTGTGTGGTTGAATGCAATAAGTGTCTAGAACTTGAGACTGAGCTTCTCAAAAAGAAAGATTTGATTGAAAAAGATGTTTACGATAAACTTTTGAAAAGTTATTCACCACTCGAAAAGCATTGCATTTCTTTGGAATTAAACAACTCAACTTAAATCAAGAAATTTTTTAAAAAGGACAATTTTCATGAAATCAAAATGCTCCTACTTTAATTAATTATTTGAAATAAATGATTAAAAAGCTCAAGTCATAAGTAAAAGGACACATATCATAAGAAAGGTTGAAGGATATGATTAAATCTATGGTGGAAAGATAGTGTAGAAAATGTAAAGTAAGACAATAATGAGATTGAAAAACAATAAACATTGGAGTTGTGAGGCATAGTGTGGCAAAATTTACTGTCTGAAATGGATAGTTTAAGAAAAGAACGAGAGCATTTGAAATCAATTTACAATGACTAATTTGACTCAATTAGAAAGACATATGTTCAATCAAAAGAACAATGTGCCTCTTTAATTGCTCAAATCAATGCAAAGTCTGTTGAAAATTCGGATTTAAATGCTCAACTTCAAGAAAAGGTTTTTGCTACTGCAGCATTAAAAAATGAATTAAGAAAACTTAAAGGGAAAAATGTTATACTGCTGTTTTAAAACCTAGTGCCACTATTGCTCCAGGAATATTCAAGCTAGACAAAGAACCTATTTCTCAGAGACTTAAGAACAATAGGGATTCCCATGAGGTTTAGCTTGAGAAGACTGACACCCTTCGTGGACTAGTAGAATGTGCTAGAAAACAGAATCCTAGTAAACCATAATTAGAATCTGCTTGCATGTTTACAAAACATGTTCATGAATTATTAGTCTATGTCTCTAATGCATGCCCTAGTTTAACGAAACCTACTGAAAAATTAGTTGTTGTCACACCTATGAACAAGGACAAAAAAAGTTAGGTTTGCTGAACCTATCACATCTTCAAGAAACATTCCCAAGCAGACTGATTCTCTTAAAACAAAAGATTCTAACAAGCCTTTGTTGACTTCTACAAGAGTAAACCCTACTATTAGTGCTAGCGGATCAAAGCCTTCAGGAAATACAAAGAACAATAGGATCACGCGACCACCAAGTAGCAATCAGAAGAATAAAGTAGAAGAACACCCTAGGAACATTAAATCTAGTTTGAATAAGAAGAATTTTGTCTCTGAACCTTTTAGTAATGCACTTGTTAAGCATTCTGTGAGAAATGCTAAGTTTAAATCTATGTGTGTTATCTGTAACAAATGTTTGTTTGATACTAATCATGATATGTGCCTTGTTGATTATGTGAATGTGCATTCTTAATCTAAATCTAAAAGAAATAAAATGAGAAAAGTATGGAAACCTACGAGTAAGGAGTTTACTGAAATTGGATATAGTTGGAAACCCACTAGAAGAATATTCATTATAGCTGGAAATAGGTGCCCTTTAACTAGGATTATCGCCACTAAAGAAGTGCCTCTTAAGGAAACCACTATAACACTAGTAATCACACAATCCCCAGCACTTAAGGTATACAATAGGAAACCAAAAGCATCAAGATCTATAAGGTCCAGTAGTAAGGCTAAGATTGTAGAATTTAAGACTTCTAACACTAAGGAACCCAAACAATCTTGGGGATCCACTGTTTATGATATTCTATCTTCTACTATTATCGATTTCAAGTTGTCCAAATTGTTTTATGGTATTTGGACTCTGGATGCTCCAAGCATATGACCAAAAATCGCTATCAACTCATCAACTTTGTTAGTAAATTCTTGGGTACCGTCAGATTTTGGAATGATCATATTGCTAAGATTATGGGTTATGGAGACTATCAGATGGGAAATATTACAATATCTCAGGTTTACTATGTGGAAGGATTAGGTCACAACTTATTCTCCGTGGGATAGTTTTGTGATTCGGATCTCGAAGTTGCTTTTTGCAAACACACTTGCTTCATTCGTGACTTAGAAGATGTGGATCTGCTTAAGGGATCAAGGGGTTCAAATCTATATACTTTGTCTTTGGAAAATTTGATGTTATCTTCTCCTATATGTCTCTTGTCTAAGGCCTCAAAGACCAAGTCTTGGTTGTGACATCAAAGATTATCTTATTTAAACTTTGATTATATCACTGCTTTTGCCAAACAAGGTCTCGTCAAAGGTCTTCCAAAACTAAAGTATCATAAGGATCACTTATGATTTGCATGTGCTCTTGGTAAAAGTAAGAAACACTCCCATAAACCCAAAGCTGAAGACTCCATTCAAGAAAAACTCTATCTGCTACATATGGATCTTTGCGGGCCAATGAGGATTCAAAGTATCACTGGGAGAAAATATATACTGGTTATTGTTGATGATTATTCTCGGTTTACATGGGTGAAAATTTTATGATCAAAAGATGAAGTTCCATAGTTCGTAATTAAATTCCTCAAAATGATTCAAGTTGGTCTGAATGCAACCGTTCATAACATCAGGACTGATGATGGCACTGAATTTGTCAATCAGACATTGAGAGCTTATTATGAAGAAGTCGGAATCTCCCTAACCAAGATATCATCAACGATGAAGTAAAGACTCAATTACCTCAGATTTTACCAAAGGTAGTGTCTGACTTCGTGACTCCTGTGATTAAAAGCACCATTATTAAATCACTTGAGGATGTCATTTTAGCTAAATCTTCTTCTCAACCTTAATCTACATACGAGGCTGTAGTGTCACTCACAGAGTTTGAATTAAAGAAGATCCTTTTAGACAAGATGCAGAAAAACGGTCAAATACG
Organism: Tanacetum coccineum; assembly: GCA_026074375.1. Lineage (NCBI taxonomy): Eukaryota > Viridiplantae > Streptophyta > Magnoliopsida > Asterales > Asteraceae > Tanacetum > Tanacetum coccineum. The sequence continues at coordinate 100,699 of BQNB010000503.1, read as the reverse complement.
TATCGAGGGGTTTTAAAGAACACGAAGAACTCTATGATGGACTAGCGTTCAAATCTTATAAGCTTAAACAAGGACCTCTTTGAATCTTATGGAAAAGCATATTCATTAAAAAGAGACCGTGAAGACAAGGATAAAGATGAAGACCCTCATGCTGGATCAGACCAAGAGATATAAAGACGGAAGACAAACAAGGATGCTGAATTAACAAAAGGATCAAAATCAAAGGAATCAAAGTCAAAAAGTTCATCCAAAGGAACTACACGCTCTCAACATAAATAATCTAGCAAGTTTGCTTAAGCAGAGGAGCAAATTCATATAGTTGTTGATTTCGCAATGGAAAAACTCTCTCTCCCAAGCCGGCACCTTCTCAAACCCTAATTCGTCCAACTTGATCTAATCATTTTTGTTTGTTGATTTGATTTGGATTAAAAGTGATCAATACTCGTGTTTGTTTCATTTTTTTGTCTCAGATTCGATCTTTAACAAAAATTGTTATTTTTTCATCATTTTTAGGGTTTTGTTGGCTGCGATTGAATCTAACCCTAATATTCTTTTAATTCGATTTGTTCTGGTCTTGTTTTGGTTTTGGATTGGTGTGATTAACATTTGTGATTATCATATCAATCATTGAATTCAACTTCTGGATCTAGGTCTTTTATGTTATTCGTTTTTAGGGTTTCTTTGTTGACGGTTGCATTAGGGTTCTTATTGCGTGTTCTTGCTGCTCTAATCTACCTTAGGTTTGTTCGCTGGTTATTTTTCTTGGTATTGGTTCTTTATGGTGGATTGTATTTATTTGTGATGTGATTAGAGCTGGTATGATAACGTCTAAGGGAGGAGGAGATATAAAAGGGGGTTTGTCCTTTGAAATTGATTATGATAGGAAAACTACTTACTCGCCTCATGTTAACAAGGCTGTTGATATGTTGAATACAAGTGGTAGTATTAATGATCAGCCTAAATATTTAAGTACTGCTAGCAAGGCTGCATATAACCTAAGATCGGGTGCGATCAATGTTGATGGGAGGGTTTTGGATGTGAATGGAAAACCTATGAAGGTACGCAGGAAAGTAGTGATTGCTAGTAACTTAGATGAAGAGATGGCTGCTGCATACACTGCTAGTTGTGAAGATGGGGACACCCTTATATCATGGATATGCGACCAATGCTACAAGTGGTAGCCATAAAATAGACGATAATTGCACTAATATTGCTGGTCATACAGAACCAGCAGGTAATGAAGATGTGAGCCAAGCAACAAGTGGTCATGGTATTAATGATGCTAGAAACAAAGAGGCTGATCCAAAGCCGATGTCATTTGCTAGCGTTGTCAATTCTAAGCAAGTGTGTTAAAATTTTAATTTTTAAGCTCTTGTTTAATGAGGAGAGGGTGGATAATCGGTTTCTTCCCAAATATGCTATTGATAACGTTAAAAAAAGGTATGAAAACTCTCTTGTTGGGTTTTTCGTTGGTAAAATCCTAGCATTTCTTATTGTTCAAAATTATGTCAATAACACGAAATTTGGCTTGGAAAAAGTAACGAGGAATGACGATAGAGTATTCCTTTTTAAATTTGCTTCGAAAGGTAGTTTGGATCAAGTTCTCAAACGTGGTCCATGGATGATTAGGAAATCGCCACTTATCCTATCCAAATGGACACCTAATGTTCCATTGACGAGAAATGAAGTCACTAAGGTTCCGGTATGGATTAAATTACGTAATATTCCTTTAGTCGCATACTCGGAGGATGGGTTGAGTTTGATTGCTACCCAAATTGGGAAACCTATAATGTTGGATGCATTTACGAGTTTAATGTGTAGCGATTCTTGGGGTCGCATCAGCTATGCCCGGGCTCTTGTTGAAATAAGTGCAGATACTAATCTAAAGAAGGAGGTTAGTATATGGCCTATTCTATTGAGGTGGGGGAGGGTTATACTAGAGAAAGTTAATTAGCATGGAATATGGGTGGAAACCACCTTACTACATTGATTGTAATGATGTTTAGGCATTTTCTGGATACATGCCCAAAGACCATTAGTGAACCGGCTGCCACTATGGATAATCATGGGGATGGTTTTACCAAAGTCAAAAGTAGGAAAACCAATGAAAAAATGGCTGATCAAAAGGCTAAAATGAGTCATATTAGTGGTATTCGGCTTAATAAGCCCAAACCAAACTTCTATCGGCCGAAACCGGCTAAGGAAAACGATCATGGAAAAGGTTGCTTCATCGATGACACAAGAGCGCTGAGACAATGTTCCAATAATATAAAGAGTAGAGTGAACTCTTTTGAGGCTTTAAACTCGTTGGATGAGGATGGAAATGCGGATCATATCGCAAAGGAGGTTAACGAGGGCTTATGTTGTAAACATGGATCATCTAGGGGTATTAGTGGTGAGTCTAACTCAATAGATGGCGTGGATAGTTTTATCTCCTCGTATGGTGGCGATCAACACCTGAAAGAAGATGAGGTGTATGATTATGATGGTTACGAGACTCAGTTTGGTGATCAGTTTGATATCCGTCTCAAGGGGTGTAATAGGAAGTAGTCTTTATTTCTATCTTGTTTGTTCATAAGATTGACATGTCAATCTTATGTAGTGGTTAAGTAGTAGCATTGTTGATGCTTGTTTCTTGCCTATGTAATGGGCTGAGATAAGGGACTTCACTCTTATCCTTTGTACTTAAACGTCTTTTTTGGAGTAATATATTTTACCAGGGTAACTCCCTTTACCAAAAAAAATCATATAGTTTATGACACAGAAGTGCAACAAAATCAAGGACAAGACATGGGTGATACTGATGATCAACCCAATGTTGAGGCTACTCCAAAGCATGACTGGTTCAAGAAACCTGAAAGGCCTCAGACTCCTAATTCGGATTGGATTATTGGAAAATTAGTTGACTTTAGACCACCTCAAACCTGGATCAGCAAAATTACTCAAGCAGAAAAACCTCCTCTTTCTTTCGATAAGCTTACGAGTACTCTTATCGACTTCTCAGCATATGTCATGAACCATCTTAAGATTGATAACCTGACATAAGATCACCTTGTTGGACCAGTTTTTAATCTTCTCAAAGGGACATGTAAAAGTCGTGTAGAACTCGAGTATAACATTGAAGATGTTATAAAGCTGTAACTGTTCGACTAAACTGGAATGACCTTGAAGGAAAGAAATACCCGTTTGACCTTAGCAAGCCTCTACCATTGATTATGGATTAAGGTCGTCAAGTAGTTCCTGTTGATTACTTCATCAATAATGACCTCGAGTATCTGAGAGGAGGAAGCTCAAGCAAGAAATATACGACTTACACAACAAAAACAAAGGCTGCTAAGTATGATATTCAAGGCATTGAAGACATGGTTCCATCGTTATAGAGTCCGGTAAAGGTATCCTATGATAGATATGTTGTCTGGGGAATTTCTCACTAGGGTCCTAAACGACAACGATTCTATGGATTCTCAAGTAATAGGGTGTCTAAATATGATGTGTACTCCACGAAAAGAATTATAGTAGTAACCAAAGTGAAAGTTATGAAGTGGTATGATTACGATTATTTGGTGGATAATGAAGTTCGAAGATAAGATCAACAATTATACAAATTCAAGAAAGGTGACTTTCTAAGACTTCACCTGCACGATATTGAAGATATGATGCTTGTCTTGGTTCAAAAGAAACTCTCTTATCTTGAAAGAGATGTCATTTTTGACTTGGGTGTTGTTGGGATTAAAAGACTTTTTGAAGCTGTTTAGAAGTTACTGCTGCTAAGGTTAGAGTTACTGCTACAGCATAACTTACTGCTATTAGTGATATTTAGTGAAAAATATGCTAAGTAGTTAGTACTGTTAGTTACTACTGCTAGTATATTTTACTACTGCTAATGGAAGTTAAGACTGCTTAGAGACTTAGAAGAAATACTACTAAGTAGTTAATACTGCTAATATACAAGTTACTACTGTTAGTGTAACTTAGTACTGCTAGTATATGTTAGTATTGCTTGAGTAAAGTTACAATTGTTATCATAAAGTTAGTACTGCTAGTGTAACTTAGTACTGCTAATGAAGAATGAATAACATATTCTAAGTCGTTACTACTGCTTATACACAGTTAGTGCTGCTGGTATAAAAGTTAATGTTGCTGCTTATAACTGCTGAAAGATTACAACAACTATAAGAGTTTCTACTGTCAGAAGGTTAAAGACAAGAGAAAGGATTATGATGAAGATTGTTTATCAAGATTACTTATTGGATAAGTATGAGATATTTTTGTAAAAGATAATATTAGGTACCTTAAACTCTATACTCTAGGACCTCTTTTTATACACAAAGTAGTCCTAACAGGCTTACAATATTTTCCTAAATTATCATAACCTTATAAACAAATAACTTATACATATCTTTTACACAAATATCTCATACTTATCCCGTAAGTAATCTTGATAAACAATCTTTATCTTTATCCTTCTAATAGTAGAAACTCTTCTAGCAGTTGTAATCCTTCAGCAGTTGTAAGCAGCAGCATTAACTTTTATTCCAGCATCACTAACTGTGTACAAGCAGTAGTAACTACTTAGAGTATTTTCTTTATTCTTCATCAGCAGTACTAAGTTACACCAGCAGTACTAACTTTATGCTAACAGTTATAACTTTACTCAAGCATTACTAATCATTCACTAGTAGTACTAAGTTACAGTAACAATAGTAACTTTTATACTAGTAGTATTAACTACTTAGTAGTATTTCTTCTAAGTCTTTGATCAGTCTTAACTTCTATTAGCAATAGTAATATATACTAGTAGTAGTAACTCTAACCTTAGCAATATTAACTCCAAGATCATCATGAAGCCTTTTGATCCCAACAGAGGCACAACAAGCAGCTGGTGGCCCAACATCTTTAGGGGCCACCAATGAAAAAGGAGCCCACCCTCAGCTCAGTAGTGGTATGTCTGCATTTAATTCTTATTAAACTTATTTATTTAGCTTCTTTTATTTGCACTCTGATTCTACATCAGGACATGATGCTCATTTTCCTGGTAAAAAGTTTTCTTTAGGGTTTCGAAGCTAAGTTGCCATAACAACATCTTTTCGTCCTCTCTACCTGTATTGGTATGCAATACAAATTAGTGAATGTTTTCGGGTTTCGTGATGGGTTTTTAAGATTTTTGGTGTTACTAGTCATGGTGAGTTACCTAAGGGGGTGATGATGAACCCTAGTAGCACGTTTACTGGTGATTGTGGAGTTGAAACCTAAAATGGCGTGTATTGATTTATGGTTCAGATAGGGTTTCAATGTGATGCTTTTTCTAATCATGAGGCTCGTGTATGTAGTGAGAGTGGATTCAAATCTTTTCTCCTTTCACTGGTTAAGTGTTCGTTGACAGATCTGTTGGTGAACCTGACGTGAATGTTCATTATTGCTTGATCTGTTTGCGTGGTCATTCCTGTAGATGTTTTGAAGGCTGCTCGTTTTGGTTTGATCATTGTCAATCATTTTTTTGTTCGTTCATGGTGATTCTAAGATGTTAACAAAACCTTTTAGGGTTTAATGGTTATGGATGGTGCTGCTAACCATAGTAATATGGTTGTGTACAAGAACGGTGCAAACTTACTGTTGTTATCGTCTCTTTTGCTAGTATGGGAACAACGAGACCAAGGAAACCATAGGGTTTTGGTGAGGTTTTTGTGATCGAAAAGAAGAAACAATAATCGTTGAAGGTTTAAAGATAACTTGATTACTGTGTGATTTGTTCGTGTTTATAAATGTGTGGAGACCTACACATGGTATTGACCATGTGATTGAGTTAAGCCTGCTATTGGCAGATGTTGTTCATTAAAATATTAGTACTGCTTGTTAATGATTAGTACTGCCAGAAGTAAATGCAAGGGTGAAACGAGTTAGTACTGTCATAAGTTAAGTGTGATAACTTGTTTGTTTTGGAATGGATTAATATTGCTCGCTTAATTGTTACTACTGCCAAAAGAACAATGATTAGCAACAACTTAGTAACAAACTAGTGACAGAAAAAGCGTCACAAAGGGCCTTGGAAGGAAGGAGTACACAGTTTAGTGACACATTAGCGACGGATTAATGACAGAAAAAAGTGTCACTAATAGCTTAGGAGGAAGGAGAGCCACATTAGCGACGGATTGGCGACAGTATTGTAACAGATCTGTGACAGCTCAGTAACAGAAAAAGTGTCACTAACTGAATGGGAAGAAAGAGACCAGAGTTAGTGACAACCTAGTGACAGTTTAGTGACACATTTGCGACAGGTTAGCAACAGATCAGAGACAGCTAAAAGTGTCACTAATAGTGTAGGAGTAAGGAGTATCAGATCTGTGACAGTTTTTGCAACAATTTAGTGACAGATATTGTGTCGCTAAGAGCAGTTTAGTGACAACTTTCTGACAGAAAAAGCGTTGCTAATTGGTTTGGATGTTAATACTGCTAGCGTTACTCAGTTAATACTACTGGGTTTAATGGTTTATGCTGCTAGCATTGTCCGATATAGGACAAGAGATGCATTTGGATCTCGGATAGAACTGTTTCTAACAACAGTTTATTATAATTGATTTATGGCTCGTATTTTTGGAGATTATTTGAAGATGTGATTACGAAGACAATTGAATATTGCTTATTTGATGTTGTAGTTGGGTTTCACAGATGCGTGTTCTTATCATATCTTAAAGTCATGTTTATAACAGGACATTGACTTTAAAGATAACTTGTTCGTGATTACAATAGTGTGACGAAGACTTGTCAAAATCTAGCAAAGGTGTGTGATTTTTCTTATGGTGCTCAATGCTCACATTTGCTATCACTTAGTATGTGTCTCATAGAAGATGAGGATTTTGTCAAGAGGTTGCGGTCTACTTATATTTCACAGATTTATTTATAAGTTTGACGTCACGTGGATAGTGCAAGACATAAGACACAAGTTTAGGAAATTCAACTTCTTCATCAAATTCGTTATACTCAGTTTTCTTCATCAGTAATCACTACATAGAGCCTACAGAGTTCGAGATTCAAGAGATGGTAAACATATGGGTTTCAGGGGAAGCTTATTGATTAAATGTTTAACCATCTACATGCACCACTTGAGGGGAAGTGTTTCATTACTACTGCTGATCTTTATTACTACTGCTAGTTTATATTTCTACTGCTCAAAGTCATTTTTCGTATTATGCTTCATGGAGGGTATTTTGAGTATTGGAAGGCTGGATTAGTAGTTGTGGTATATGATTTGTAGCTGTTATGATCCAAGTTGCATTTCTACAGAAGACCCCTATTAGATGATTACAAAAAGGGGAAGAAGATTACAGGTTTATTGATTTGCAGCTTATTATGTGTGGTGGCATGATCATAAGTTAAGGGGAAGCTATCTACAAAGGAAGATTTTGTTTCATTCAGGGAGATGATTACATCTCAACTTCTCTATTTAAGGGGAAGTTCGTACACGACTTTGTTTGTTTTGTCATCATCAAATAGGGGAAGATTGTTGGGATAGGAAAACATATTATGTAATTAAATAGGTTCATTATCTATTGATTTACTTCATTTGTAAGTCATGATCTCTCCCTATATTAGAGATTTAGGAATAGGTTTTAGACATCCATCCATAGAAAACTAGAGCTCTCCCAATGAGAGTCTAGATAGTTAGATAGCAAGTCGACTGATGAGAGTCGAATAGTACACCATAGTTAGTTGGTGTAGCCCCAAGTTATAGTTGGGGTAATAGGGAAACGTTCAATGAAAAACCTTGTTTGATAATATTGCTTTCTTATTATTTCGCTGTGCATTCAATATTATCTGTAAAATAATCCTAGATGGGCTAAACGATTCTTAACACTTGGTGAGGCTGAATTCTTTTGATGGAACGAGTGTCACTTTAAAATTGTCTTTATTGAAACTGTACGTATTTGATCTACCATCATGAATTGCACAACGATCAAATTGCCAAGGTCTTCCAAGAAGGATGTGGCAAGCGTCCATTAAAACAACGTCTCACCAAACATTATCAAAGTACTTTTGGCCAATTGAAAAAGAAACCAAGCATCGAGTATCAACATTCACCTTGTTTCCCTTCTTGAACCAGCTCAATTTGTATGGTTTTGGATGTTTCTCTTCCTTTAAATTCAGCTTGTCTACAACTTCCCGAGAGATGACATTCTCACAAATCCCACTATCAATGATAAGTTTGCAGACTTTATCTTTGATGGTACAAGTCGTGTGGAAGATGTTACTACGAAGCCATTCATCCTTTTCTTCTTCTTTAGGCAGTAAAATACTCTTTCGGATTACCAACATTTGACCATTATCACCATAAACCAAATTGTCTTCATTGCTTTCATCGTCCTCGTCATAGCGTGGTTCGACAACATATTCTACTTTATCTTCATACTCGTAGGTTTCAGACTTCCTGCTCTCCATCATAAGTTGCTTACCTCTCTCTTTCCTACAAGCCAAAGACTTGTGGCCTGGTTCCCCGCACTTGAAACATTTAAAAGTTTGGTTTGGTGAACTAGTTATATTTCCAGCCTCACTGCCCCGCACTACAGTTGGTTTCTTCGACACACCAACATCAAATTCTTGACTTTTATTAGTATGTTCAACTTGCTTCGGGCCAACAAACTTGTTTTGCGATCCTCCAATACGACTTCCAGACCGTGTTTGTTGTTTCTCTACTGCCAAAGCCCTTTGGTATACCTCATAAACTGACCAGAAGGTGTAGAGACAAAGCACGTATTTAATACTTTGGCGCAAACCACTCAAATACCTTGAAACAAGTTATTGCTCACTATCTGACAAATCATTGCGCGACACCAACTCATAGAACTCTTTTGTATACTCCTCGACAGACCTAATTCCTTGTCGCAAATTTTGCAAACGTTGGAACATTATCTGTGTGTAATTGAACGGGAGGAAATTATCTTGAAGTTTCTTTTTCATCTTATCCTAACTTACTATTTTATGTTTTCCCCTTCTTTCTCGCATCAATTGGAGTTGTTCCCACCAAGCAGATGCTCGGCCCTTTAATGTCACATCCCGTCAGTGGCGGAAACACAGGATGCAACGATACCATTCATCGCACAAGATACAAGATCATACACTTTATAATTTACATTCATGAAACTTGAGTTTACATAAATTTATACGCGCAACACCACCCAACGGTGTCAACATCGATTGTATTAACCACAATACCAAGTATGGATTAGTTAGTGACACGCTTAAAATTACGTTTGGCCCCATACTTTATAATTACGCATCCTTATCCATTCATATTTCAATAAATGAGCCCCACTATTCAATGACTGACATAACTAAGGCACCAAACCAAGGTACAGCACAAAGGCACCTCAAAAGCAACACGCACACATACTATTTCCTATATCAACAAAATGACTGGTCTAGTCTCTAATCTATGGCCAAATCCTCCTATCGTTATAACCTTGTATTTTGGCTCTTTGATACCAATTTGATCACAATATGTCCCTGGACAATGGGCTAGAAACACGGAATGCAACATAATGATCAATCATAACACAAGGTACAAAAATAGAGAAAGCTACATTGCATAAACTCCAAGTGCTATGAAGACCATCAACCTTGAACAAACTCAAGTGATGTCCCAAATCGCAACTAAAATCCATAAATTTCTTACATTTATTTATATGCCCTTCGCAAGGGGACCATATACCCAAACTTAATCCAAAACATCCAAATACTAGAATCAAACAACAAGCAAGCAAGACTTCACATGAAATTCCACTCGGGATACTTCTAAGTCTGCTATCAAAATCACCAAACTAATCTTCTTTTACTTCACCTGAAAATGATACTCGAAAACGTCAAAAATAATGTTGGTGAGCTCGTAGGTTTGACCGTAAACCCAAAAGTTGTGCCAATATTTCAACAGTGGATAATAGTGTTATATGACAGTGAATATATGCTAACAATTCAAGACATAGCATCCCCGCTAGTCAAATCACAATATATCACTTACGTACCTAAAGGGCCTACCAGCTGGAGCACTATATTAGGGCAAACCACACAGAACCTTGCATGCCAAACACAGTACATGCAAGTACCACACAGAACCTTGCATGCCAAACATAATACATGCAAGTAAATCAATACATAACATACACATAGCAGTCATAAGCACATATCTTGTCCCAAAAACAAATCCACATTTCGCACAGATCAATTGAAAATATTTCAAAACACATTTGAGTATCATTTTCCCCCAAAGGAAAAACCAGTAAAAAGTGGGGCTACGAGAACTCACCTCAAGCAAGTCTTTAACAACCAAATCTCAATCACACAAGCAAATACAACGACGCCCGCACACGACCTAGTCTAGTTAATGTCCCAATTTAATCATCCAATTCCAAAACAATCTTCACGTTTGATGCATAGAGTTTAGACGCGTTGTACAATTACCCGAAACAATTTAGTGGTGTGATGGTTGACGACATCCCATTTCCAATTCATATCATTCCAACTCGTTATCTCAAATCTTTAATTTATTACAAAAACCATCGTCTTATTACCAAGACTTTATCTCGTTATCAACACTTTATCTCATATTATGGTTGTGTGATAATTACGCGAAAACGACTCAAAAACACTTGGGCAAAGTGCGACATCAATACAACAAAGCTTAAACACTTCAGATCATTAAACGTTACGAATCGACCAAAATACACCGCGAGGCAAACCGACGAAAAAAGAATGAGCGAGAGCTCAAATTAAGACAATAATCCGCATTTTCGAATCCATACGCTAATATATATATATATAATATACTATATATATATAATATATACATATATAGTATATATATATTTCACACACACACACACACACACACACACACACACACACACACACACACACATATATATATATATATAAATATATATATATATATATAAGGAAGAGGATCAAGGGGGGGGGGGGGGGTGAGAAGAAAACATATAATGAGAAAATAAGAAGGATTTATAGCCACACATATTAAATAGGAAGGAGAATTTAAAGGGGAGGATGCATGCATTTTTTATAGGTGCATCTGAAAATGTGGGTTATGTTTTCTTCCTTATTATTCTCATTATAATTTTAATCTCTTGATCCTTATAAATATACAATATATATATATATATATATATATATATATATATATATATATATATATATATATATATATATATCTATATCTCTATATTAACACATAATATAAGAAATTAAATAATTAAATAAAAGAAAAATAATCTTTATTATCATTATCGTCTTATTATACCCTACGCATCTCCTCTAGGCTCCTGCCCTCTCCTTATACTATTAACAACCTCGACCAACTCTAATCACGCATATCTCTCCTCAGCAAGTTGTAACCGCAAATCTTGGTTCTCTCCCTGTACATTACTGATGGCATGCCACAGAGATGCTTTCTATGCATCCGTCTGACCAGCCTATGACTCTAGGGCTAACACTGGTCTCCATATTGCTCTAAATGTCACTGTAACCCTCTCCAGCTCGTACTCTAAGTTCCTAAACCGGTACCTCTAGGAGAAAATCTCATCCATAACCGCCCCTGACCTAGTAAATAACTCTCTTATGTCCCTATCATACCTCTCAAACATATCAGGCGATAGCTCCTCCAATCGTACTGCATGATCATGAATCAATCCCCCTTGCATCTCGACTTAGGCTCCCAGCTCAGTCAAAAATCCCTCAGTGTTACCCGTAGCGGGTGAAGCTATAGGTGATGGTACAGTTAACGGTATCATAAATGATGAAATAGTGAAGGTACAATAAAAGGTGATAGAGAAATAGGAAGTGAACTAGACGTCTACTCACGTAAAGGTGGTGTCTGTACAGGTGGTGCTGGTGGTGGGTAAGCAGGAACATCAATATAAATCATACCGTCCTTCGGGTCTGTCCATGTGGTGAGTATGGGCTGTCTAGATGCTGACACCCTCCCAAGTCTCTCAGAATTTGGTGCAGATCCAGAACGATGTCCGACCTCAAACGTACTTTATACATGATCCTCCTCCAATGCTAACTCTCGATGCCTCAACGCTCCATACCCAAGTCCTAAAGGCGCGCTCACAGCTGTCCCTACAACCAGACCTGCCTGCTGCTGACCCCCAGGTACAGCCTCCTCCTCTTCCTCTAAACTAAGACTATCACTCTCTACACTATGACCCTCATCGTCTAACCCACGACTCTCATCATCTATGCCATAACTTTTATAATCCATACCGGGGCCCTCGACCCTTGTAACAAGACCCTCATCCCCTGCAGCAAGATCCTCATCCTTTGTAGTAGGACCCTCATCCTCTGCGTCCTCACTCACACTGTCAGAATCCAAACTCTCCTCTATCTCCTCATCCTTCTCATCATCATCCTCATCACTATCCTCTACTAACTCAGACGTACCCCGATAACGCTTCTGTGAAGGAAGGTCTGGCGGTGACACAGATGGCGAACTCTCGTAAGAGGACCTAAACCTCTTACGGAACGCGGACTCAGACATAGCTGCCACCTCTGCCATATTGGCAGAGAGGCCCGACGACATCGCAGGTGGAGCGCGCACAGCCATACGTGCAGTCCTGTGGAGAATAGGAACCAAAACGGGTGATGTACTCTCAGATAGTGATGTAGGTGGTGCTATAGTAAGGGGTAACTCAGGTGTCTCAGTATCAATGGGGTCCTCAAAAGGCTTGGACTCAGTGTTCGTCCCATCCAAATAAGCCTGCCTAATGGCCTCATAGGGATCCTCAGGAAGTGGTACGGGCACTCGGGAGCTCTGAGCTCCGTCAGCCTGGGTGGAACTCTCTGGGTCAACAAACACTAGGGTGGACATCATGTGATAACACGATAAAAGGGTATAAGTATAAAATATTATTATTCAAATTATCAGCATCATTATGCTTACATATACAAATCATTATAGCGTTTGAAATTAGACGTTCGTAACCGTATATATACATATATATATCCTTATATATATTAAATATATCGGGAAGAATACGAACAATGAATAATCACCGACCAGGTTCAATACCGAACAAGCACAACTGGTCAACACATAAAACACATAATCCATAAAAGCATATTCCCAAATCACGTCGCTATCTGCGACTATCCACAAAATTTCTCAAGGAAACACGCACTACACTAAGGCAAGCATGGCCAACATCAATCAATCAATCATCGCTACCCGCGAAAATTTCACCTGCATTCTCAAGGCATCGCACACTACTACTACTAAGGCATCATGGCAATCCTAAAATCAACATAATCTCAATCTAAACACTCGCAAGTGTTCTCATCACTTTACATCCTATCATTTCCAGGTGGTCATGTTACTCACACATCCCTTCCTTCCCCTAACATAACTTTAGAAAACTAACCCCATCATTTCATAGTCCTTCCTGAATTAAGCATAGTTGATCAGGTTATGCGTAATTTAGGAAAAATACTATGAACTGCTGGGGTCATTTGACTTTCGCCATGTTCGAGACTTTACTAAAAATAGACTTCACTTTTTGGTTATAGTTGCACTTTTTATTTTTTATAAAAACCGGCATTCTCTATAACCTTGGCTCTGATACCAATCTGTCACACCCCGTCAGTGGCGGAAACACGGAATGCGACGATACCATTCATCGCACAAGATACAAGATCATACACTTTATAATTTACATTCATGAAATTTGAGTTTACAGAAATTTTACAAGTTAAAAACTTGACAAAATACATTAATCATGACCATCTCGACTCAGTCCCCTTGGGTTACATCTTTTCTCTTCCAATACCATTCACATACCTTTGATTGGACACACCTGAAAATGATACACGAAAATGTCAACAATAATGTTGGTGAGCTCGTAGGTTTGACCTTAAACCCAAAATTTGTGCCAATATTTTAGCAGTGGACAATAGTGCTATATGACAGTGAATATATGCAAACAATCTTAGCATCACCGCTAATCAATAACCATATGTCACTTACGCACCTAAAGGGCCTACCAGCTGGAGCACTAAAATTAGGTTAGGGCAGGACCTCACACAAACTTGGGTAGGTGTACCCATCCGCTCCCACAATCACACAAATACTGGGTAGGCGTACCCATCCGATCCAATAATCTCACAACACTGGGTAGGCGTACCAATTCGATCTAATAATCATACATAATATTCACATAGCAGTCATAAGCACATAACTTGTCCCAAAAACAAAACCACATTTCGCACAGATCAATTCAAAATATTTCAAAACACATTTGAGTATCATTTTCCCCCAACGGAAAAACAGTAAAAAGTGGGGCTACGAGAACTCACCTCAATCAGCAATAAAAAACAACCGCACAATCTCAAATAAGGCAGAACACAATTAATATCTACGCAAGCGCACAATGTACCCGACAACGACCTAATATACACTCACCATATCAATACTCGTATAAAATTATCTTATTGTACAAGTGTTCGTCTTTACTCACGAAAATCCTCATTTTCATCCCAAAATCCCATTTTAAATTCATATCATTCCAAACTCGTTATCTCATACCGTTAACTCATCACAAAAACCGCCGTCTTATTACCAAGACTTTATCTCGTTATCAAAACTTTACTTCATATTTTGGTTGTGTGGTAATTACACGAAAACGACTCAAAAACACTTGGGCAAAGTGCGACATCAATACAATACAACTCAAAACACCTCAATCCGTTAAACGGTACAATCGACCAGAATAATCCGTGAAAAACTAACAAAAAGAAACGAGCAAGAGCTCAAAAGCCGAAGATAAATAATCCACATTTCCGTAATCGATTCGATATATATATATATGTATATATGTATATATATATGTATATATGTATATATATATGTATATATGTATACATATATATATATATATACATATATATATATATATATACATATATATATATACACATACATAAATACTTGATAATTTAAATATAATTATAATATTTTATTATTATTTTCGTCTTATTATCGGGCTAACGGGGTACAACGTCTCGTCATTAAATATGTCCAATGGTTTTCGTTTCGACACTAAATCTCCCATAAAACTTATCCTTTACTTCCTCAAATAAAATCGACACAACGATTATAAATATTATATATATAAAAAGTTTCGAGAATTTACGTCTTTCGCCTTGTATTAAATCTACAAATAAAATGACTATATATTATCAAAATATTGAAAACTTCATCTATTTTTAACAAAATCTATAAGTATATAATTCTTTCGAAAATTCGGCATGACCCGTACGTTTTTACGACTTTTTTCAAGGTCTTAAACCTTAATCCAAAACACTTTTCACAAACCCGACATTTTCCGTCAACATCAATACCTTCAACACATTTTATCAAACCATAGCAAAATAATCCTTTTACATTCGACAAGTCCAACAAAATCCCTCTTAATCCAACACAAACCTTTTAGTCCATTTAATAGTCCACTAATTCATTTACTTGTCATTGGGCCTTATGACCCATTATGGTTTTAAATACTTAGCCCGATAGTAAAGACTTAATCCATACCTCTTTTCATAAGTCCAAAAATATAACCCAAAATCCAATGGACCTTAAGCCCATTAAGCCAAATCGAAAATAAGCCATAAGCTTAATATATAAGCCGAAAACCAAATAAGCTATAGGCTTAATATATAAGCCAAAAACCAAATAAGCTATAAGCATAATATATAAGCCAAAAACCAAATAAGCTATAAGCATAATATATAAGCCGAAAACTAAATAAGCTAAAAGCTTAATATATAAGCCGAAAACCAAATTAGCTATAAGCTTAATATATAAGCCGAAAACCAAATAAGCTATAGGCTTAATATATAAGCCGAAAATCATAAGCTCAAAATAAGCCGAAACCAAAACCAAGCCCAATAACCAAAAAAAACCAAACCCATTATTTCAATCCATTAACCAAATCAAATATCCAAATCCATTAACCAAGTCCAATAAGCAAACCAAGTGGGTCAAGCCCACCTTGGCGCCGTACCACACAACCAAACGGACCCTTACTTGGGCCAAGCCCAAACCGAAAACATACATACCCAAATAAGCTATAACCTAGCTTATTAAATAAGCAAATCATCAAAATAAGCCCTTTTTACGCATTTTCATAAAATGAAAAATTACCACAACAACCATTTTATTTAAACTCAAAAATCTTTTCTTTCTTTCCTTTTTTTAGCCGTCGAACAAGCACCCCTTTTTACACTTTCGATTTCAAGTTTTGACCTTTTTGATGATCAACTTGCACAACTAGTGTATTAACACTATAATAACTACAAAACTACAACTTTTAACAAATTTTAGAAAACTTACAAGTTTGGATGACCTTTGTTCGGTTTTGACGCGGAAGGAACGAATTTGTATACCTTTTATATAACCTGCGTCTACTAACTATCAACCCACTAACTAGTCTTAACCCGTGTTCTTGTGAAAATCTTCAAAATCTTTGTTTTTCCCCTCCTTGTGGTTCGTCCGATTTGTAGAGAGAGGAAGAGAGATAATTTTTTGTTGTTTTGAAAATAAGAGAATGATGAAAAATTTGTTAAGGTGGAGGAATATATGTGTACCAAGGGAACATACTAGCAAAATTTTAGCCTTCTTGTTCCATCTGATCCAATATAGGCGTCCAAGCATCCTAGGAGGCCTCAAGTCTTCCTTTTTGTGTCGGGATCACTTAAAAACTTAATTTTCATCTATTTAAAACGTCAACCAAACTTAGTTATCATTTCTATTGCGTTTAAAATTATTTTTCCATAAACCTGGGTTATTCACATGACACTTATCACCTTAAATTGCTACAAAAATCCATTTTGAGCCGTTATCGGTCGACTCCGGACCGAAAACATGAATTTTTGACAAAACTCAACCGAACCTTGCTCATCCATTTAAAAACACTCCAAATCACAAAATATGACTTGACAACTTATTTTCAACCAACATTTCACCTTTTTACGACCGTTGCAGTCTTTTACCGAACTTCACGAAAACAACCGTTTTTCCGATAATTTTCAAATCTCATACTCACGATTTATGATTTAAATCAACGTTATTTCATTAATATGAATTTATTAAATAAATAAACCCATTAACACATTCCATTTCATTAATCTTCATACTCGAATAAACTGCCGTGCCGGTACGCGCTGCGTGACGATTTTTCGCTAAACGCGAGAAAACTTCCCAAAAAGCACTAAAAACCTCAAATCCACTCTAAAACAGAAAACTGAATCAAAAAATGATTCATTTACGAACTCAATACTTCATCAGACTCCCGGTTAAACCGAAACCGTTTTACGCAAAAGTAGTCAACAGAAGTCAACTTTTCAGCTTTCATCAGGAAAACTGACAAGATCGAAAGATTTCAAAATACAAAACTATAATATTTTATAATACTTAACCCTGGAAATATTACCGGTTATCATAATCTTCAAGTGCTATTAAGTTACCACATTGTTGTGTCTTTTATTTTTCTTTCACTATGAAAGAACTACCACCTCGTCTCACACTCCACCTTTGTTCATCAACATTGACAACCAAACACATGCAATCCAATCACAAGTGTCATTGTTAGTGCAAACGATATATTATTCTAAACCGTCCTTATCAACCTTATCTCAACACCTTCTCTCTCTGTTCTCGCTCATCCTTCACCATTTTCCATTATATAGAATTGTTTTTATTTACTTCTAGGTGCATATTATTTTTCACTATTTATTCTTGTCATAATATAACTACTTTAAAGTATATACTTTTGACATAACATGTTAAAATATTATTGAAATCATTTTACTTTTATATGTCATAATAATTATTTTATAATAATAATAATTTTTTTTCTTCTAAGAACATACTTGGAGTATGTCTTATTAACAAATCATCCTTATCGTCAACATTTAGTTCAACCCAAAGTCTGACAAAAATGTTTTTCCTAGAACCCTACACATGAAAAGCATACATAATGCTTAACAAAGAAACCTTGAGGATTTAGGAATCTCTCATTACAACCTTTGACGAAAGTCTATCCGAACTCAAATCATCATCTTCGGTAGATAATGATTTCTTAAGGAACATGTCGTTCTAAAAACGATAGTACTCCTTATCCGAATGACATCTTGGATGAAGTCGTTCTCATAACAATTGTGTGTCAAACTATAAACAAATTAAGTTGCAGGTTTATTAAGTTAATGATTGGTTGGATTAAATTTGGAGACAATTGAGTTTTAGTCAACGAGCAGAGTTGTCTAGTGTTCTTTTTATGTAGGTTGTTATTTTTTTAATTAAAATTACATGTATCTAGTTTCCAACATTTGTTGAAAGTCTCTTACTTTAGAGTACTCATACCTAGGACATGCATATCATGGTCCCTGATAGTATATTACTATATGTATTTTTGCTATCATGATCTCTATTTTGATTGTTGTTACTATATGTATTCTTACTATATGTACTTTTGATATCATAATTAATAATTTTGCTATCTTACTATGTGAGATTATCATTTTTAACACTTGCTATCATGATGCTCAACATCTTTATGACTTGGTATGTTATCATTTTTGACCCTTACTTGCTATTGTTTCATACATCAAGTGTTTGCAGCTAAGTGCTTTGGATATGGCTACAAAACAGGGGTTCTGCTCTGCCTATTTTTGAGGGTCTTTGCGACCAACGGATCCAAGAATGGTGGATCCGTCAGTGCTTTTGGTAGATCCATCCCTAGCAGAAGCCCATAATTCCGAATTTCTTTATTTTAACTTTTTAGCACTCATTATCTATTTAGTTTATGCCATTTGCTCCTAAAACATTATCTTAAACCTTATGAATCAAAAATACTATTCTCATATATGTGATTTTTGTTACATACATAACTATCATCGTTATTATATATATGTGCGCTTGTCTACTAACTTTGTTTTGTAGTACACTTCCCTAACTCAACTCTTTGGTGTCCCAAACAAGAGGGAGCTTCCGACAACAAACTTAGAGATTATACATTTTGTTGCATATCTCTTGCCAAACCGAGTATCTAGTTTGCACTAACCTTTATTCTGTAGGTTTTTTTTGGTAATACCTTGATGCCCGAATAAGGGGGAGCATTCGTCAAGAAAGAAGCATACATGCTATTTATCATATATTATCTCCTATTAGCTATGATATATATATACTATATATTAAATAGTAAATATATTATATATATATATAGATATAAATATATAAACATAATAATATTAACATGAGGCAATGACTATTTTTTTGCCCTCATAATCAACTGTTCATCATACTGCCATGTCATTATGTTTATCTTTTGAGATAAATTTAGAAATTATTTGGAGAAGATTTATCACAAAAAACATGTTTCTATAATTACAACTTTTAAATAAATCGGCTGTCACTAGGGTTAACATTCAAGGTTGCTGATTATACCAAAAAGTCGTATCCAGATGATACGTTTGATGTCATCTACAGTCGTGACACCATTCTCCATATTCAGGTGAGTTTATACTTATTATGCGTATTAAAACAACTGTTTGTCGGAATCATATGTAATTCACTTAAGACTTTGATCTTTTTAAATAATTTTTGTAAATTTATAAATGGGCTAATGGTTCTTTTAATTCAGGATGACTAACCTTATCGCTTGTGGTTTAAACAACTTTCTCCTATTGCAAAAATTGTGGCAGCAAAAGGAAGAGAGCACAAAGGAGTTCTTTGATGTACAAATATAGCTTCGAAAAATATGCTGGGAAATTGCATGGGATAATCAGTAGGCACGAAGTCAAAATTGATGGTGATTCTAAAGAATGGTAGTTGTGCTCGTGCGTTTAAGGTAAGATTATTAAAGAAACATTGGTTGTATGCTATTTTCTTGGTTGTTTGTGTAATCAACAATTTTTAGGTTGATTTTCTTAAAAAAAGAATAATCAACAATCATTTTTATGTTCGGGTATTATTTTTTGAAACATTGTTGTTATATTATTTTCTTGGATCAGGGAGGAATGACCCAAGTGAGATTCCAGCCACGACATGGAAGATTTTTAGTAGATGCTACATAAAACATGGTTATGTGGGAAACTCAAACAGTTCGACAATCATGACATGTTCGTTACTGCCCGTTCCTTTATTTTTATTCCTTTACTTCGGTACTATTTTCTAATATAAATGATGGTATAGGGACATACAAAGCCTGTCTATTCTATTTGTTGGGACCCGAGTGGTGAGTATTTGGCATCAGTCAGTGAGGACTCGGTTCGTGTCTGTTCTATGATGTCATGGAACGAAAGGGAATGCGTACATGATCTTAGCTGTAACGGAAATAAGTTCCATTTGTGCATTTTTCATCCCAGTTATGCTTCGTTATTGGTCATCGGCTGTCACCAGGTTAGTGTCGAATCTTGATAGTTTATCATATAGGCTAACGATAATTACATAGGGATCTTGTGGGTAGCTTAAATATACGGAATTTGTCACTCACCGATACTTAGTTATGGAACTAAATGTATGGTCTTGAGAAGCGTTTGTTTTTTAACATTTATAAATGCACTTGATAGTTTTGATTATGAGTAATATGGCATGTAAAGGACATATTATGATAATAAATTTTGATGGAAAAGGATAGATATGCGGCGGCCAATTAACGTGGCCTGATACATATATTATTTCTTTATCATGTTTAGAGATTAGGCAAAGTTAAAGATGATAATAAAATTCTTATTAGAAAGTGCAATCACAGTTTAACATCACGCCTATTTATATTATCTTAGTACGTTCCTTACCATGAAAGAAGTACAAGGTTTAAAGAAATGTTTTTCTCATTTCAGAACATTCAGCTGAGAACAAGTTTGAAATAGCTATACAACATAATATCACTTCATCGATTCCAAAGGTTGGTTTGCAGGTAATAAATGGTCTTATCTAATAAATGTCCAGTTTATATTTAATTTGATGGTGCAGATTAGTTTAATTTTTCCCCTTATCAGGTTTGGAGAGCTGAATTGGTACTATCTGATTTTGTGTTGCATAAGATGTTCACTTCCACTGAGTTTCATGTGATTGTGGCATTAGAACTTGGTGCTAGTACAGGTAACCTTCATACATATTACATATTTGATATTTCTAGGAGGCGCCGCGTTGTATAAAAGAATTTATATTTTCACAAAGCTTTCAATTGGGCACACCGCAAATCAATTGGTTATATGCTAAAAAAAGGTCCAGCCGAAAGTGCAAATGTATGTCACTAAGATTAGTCGACCAGCACATGTTTGGTTTTTTTTCCTTGTCTTTTCTTTTTTTACTTTGTTTGGAAAAGCAGGTTAGCTTTTTTCTAAATTAAGCTTTGATGTACATAGTTAACTAAAGGTAGAAGTTCAGGTCCATTTACTTATTAATAGGTTTTATTTCGGTTGTTTTTTATGTGTTTTCATGAGTCAAACACTAAAAATGGCTAAAAGGGAAACATGTCAAATGGGTTGAAAGTCGCGCAAAGTGTTCTATGCAGAAACCCTAATAATAATAACTAATTTGTTCGTATATGAGGAAATAGTTTTTTTTATTACAAAAAGTGTTACGGTTAACATGACCATCATGTAGCAGAAGTTACCTATTCCGATCTTATCATATATTTTTGATGTCACTTTTTGCTCAGGTCTACAAAGTTGTATGGATGCGCCATTACATTCCTGCATAAGAACTCATGTAGGAAGAGCTGGATGACATCATAAGATATGGCTCAAAGGAATAATTTGCTGATGAGAATGACGAGGCTATGACATCAAGGTATTTTTTCGTTTCCTGTAGACATGAAAGCGAAAACCGCCATCATCATATAAAAAAATTAATACCACCAATAATGAACAGGTGGAGCACGTGAATTCATTGGCATCTGAACTTGCTAGCACAACAACAAACAATCATTCTAAGCTTGATCAATGCAAGGATCTGTTGTCAATGTTGACAAACATGGAGGCAAATGTGAAACTAATTTCTTTGCTGGAACTTTTACTTAAGAACTTGTGAATATGGTATACTGTTACTGTTATAGACGAACTCGATGATTTCTATCCAATTAAATCTCTGCAGTCTTGACCTTTAACTTCTTTGAGTATTTTATAACAAATCATGAAAAAATGATATGTTTATTAGTCCTGTTATTATGTTTTAGGGTGTTTGGACATCGTTGTTGTTGATGCTACAGTGGTGCAGGTGAAGGATCACTACGAAAATGAGGTACGTGTTTGTGTTTCTAATGAGTTTTGTAGCTTCCAAATAAGTAACATTTATTCCAATGGATGAATGTCGATGGCTTTACGACCAGCAATATGCTACAGATGCTGCAAGTGAAGGACCACTACTAAAACGAGGTACGTGTTTGTGTTTCTGATGAGTGGTGTAGCTTCCAATAAAAGAATCAGAACTTGTGATATTAGCTTGTAGGCTGTCGCCTCATAACAAAATAAAGTGTAAAGTAAGCATGATCAAAAAACGTATTTGGTACAAAGAATAAACCACCAAAAGAATCTGAAACCAAAACCACTAATGAAGGATCTCCAAGTTGAACTTTTCATATAAGTCCACCTATGGCTTAGAATAACACCAGCAATGAATAAATAAAAAATGCTATAATTGAGGGTTGCTTCATTATACACTTTTGCACACACTCTAAGTCTACCACCAGCAAGAGTTCTTTGTGACAGCAAACACTCTATTAGAGGTGTACCAAAGACCCATATTCCTCTTGCTCCAAGATTGTATATATCCTTAAGTATTTATCAAAATTTATTAATAGCACCTCTATCACAAAGCTAATTGTTAAAGGTAAACTAACAGGTAGCACATAAAAAGGTGACTTGATAACAATACACCTGTTTGAATTATGAAGCTGGTGATACCATAAGTTCAGCATAAGAGAGAGTATCATATTGTAATTTCCAGATGCCAATAGTAAAGTACGTATTAGTAGGATCGTCACCCCCTATTTGCTAATATGTAATGCATTTTTTATTCTCAAACTAGACCTTTGAGTTTCTCAATGTACTTATTTGAATTGGGTTAGCTGGTCCGAAATGAAAAAACCGCCTGATATTTGATAGTGTGAAATATTAGCTGGTATATTAGTGTTCTAATACTTCATATATCTTTCAAGAAAAAAATAGTAACTGTATCACAATGCATAAAAGAAACTGTTTTCAAATAGGTATTTTGGGTTGCCACAATCTTGGGAAGCTTACACCTATTAGCAGCTCTTTTTCATCAACGAAAGGATCAAGGTATGACTCAGCAGCTTCCAGACACTCTAATTTTTCTTCTTTCTTTTTGTGTCCGTTAACCACCTTGGTAATAGGTCAAGATGGACTGGGTTAATCCATCAATGCTTTATTGCCTTTTTTTATATTTACAGGTTGAGATTGTTATATTTAGTATCAGTGTTCTGAAATAAAGCTTAATTATTTTGTAACAGGAGGTACTACAAGTGCACAAGCACAGGCTGCACAGTGACGAAACATGTCGAGAGGGCTTCACAAGAGCTAAATTCAGTGATCACAACATACAAAGGAGAGCAAAATTGCACCCCGTTCCTGGTATCGTCAATACTTCTGCTCATCCATTAACATTCTAATTCTGTTTTCCTTTTAATGTTGCTATTCTTACTATTCTATTTTGATTGCATTATTTAGAGCATAGACGTGATGCAGCTAGAGCAGAAAATTCACTTACACTTTCTTTTGGAAGTGAGTGAATTGGTATATGCAACGAGACTGGAACGAGGAATTACAATCTTGCAGTGAAGAAGGGGGAACATACAGGGAAACCTGATGATTTGGACGAGGTCAAAGGTAGTCTTCTAAACTCCTTTTTTGCGGTTCTATTTTTCTCTATGCTCTTAATGAAGGGGTGTTTGGATAAAAATATTGTGCTTTTAATCATCTGATTATTCAAGGGTAACATATGATTACTTCTTTGAATAATGCATTATCTATATCACCACCGTCTCTGCCACCACCCCGTCCATGAAGTTCTACCACCTCTCAATGATCTCTATTTCACCAGACTTCAATTTTGATCATGTAAAGCTTATGTTTGGATCCCTTAGCTTTACAACCAATTGTCGACAAGCTTGTATCCTTATGTGAGAAATCAACCATCAAACCTGTGATCCTTTATTTCTTTTCAAGAGCTGCTTTTGAAGTTGCTAAAAGCCTTGAATTACCCATACACAGGTGGCGCTTCTGGCTTGTGTGTGTTCTTACACCTGCTCACCATCCACAACACAAACAAAAGCATTAAAAATTAAAAATCTAAACACTTATTCGAAGAGTGCCTCCCATTCATTCTTCTGATATGCCCAAACGCTAATGAAAATCACCATTAATAAGTCGCAGTCTACTGGTCTCATCGTGAACAGCTTTGTGGGTCTTGAACACCCTTAAACTTTAGTAAAGCTTTGTTCTCTTGCAAAGAGGCGAGGTGATGGTCACTGCATGCAGAGCAGACGATGAATAAGGTACACATGGTTCAAAAGAATGCAGGTGGCAGTGACAGTGGAAATGTCGAGTGATGGGTTTCTAATGGTGGACGCTCGGGAGGAGAAGGTGAGGGACTTGATGCAGGTTGACGAAGGGCGAAAGGTGAGAGGTAGGGTTTTTGAGATGAGTAGAAGGGAGAAGGCTGCTACTACAGAGTAAAGGAAACATGGTACTTTCATGGTGGCAAAATCAAAGAGCGTGTAATTGTACCATCCTGTTTTATTTTTAACTGTGCTTGCGAACAATATCATTAGTACGTAACCTATCAATGTATTCTATTAAATTGCGTTCCACACATGTTAGCTCTTAAATGAGTGGAAAATCACTTAAACCTACACCCTTTTGATTCAAAACTAAAATGCCAAATAATATAATCTAGAACTCCAAACTTCTAACCAGCTAGAAATATGGTAAAATGGGAAGGTGATTCGCACTTTCATACATTTTTTATTTACTTATTTGATAGATTCTCCTCTCCTAGATTAGGTGAACCTATTATTGGTTATTTACTTAATGTTTTTCTTTACGGTGAACCTTGCCCTTCTCATAGATTCAGGTGGAGGTGTGATCTTCACATTTTACAAGGCACAAGACTTATCAGTCGTATCCTCATTGGTGGAGGAATACAAGATAGATCTTGCAACCACACTCCTTGCTAAAGCCAAAGGAGTTTCCCTATTGTTACCAATTGATATGTTCATCAGAAACTCCAAAACGCATAAGCTAACATTTTTCAGGAGTTATATGTATACAATGGATACTTTTTTAGTCTTTATTTTGGCACGTTTTGTAAAATCAAAATTCGGATACTGAAACTCCTTACGTTGGAAACCGACACAAGTGTTAAGTGATAAAACTATGCGTGTGTTTGGCATTGTGTTTGCCAATAAAAAGAGTTGTGCACAATTCGTATGATAAAGCGTTATGTTTTGAAAATGATACGTTAGTAATATTTTTGAATATGCATAAATATGGAATTGCGGACTTTATTTAGGATATCCAAAAATGGGAATAAACTTGACCCATTCTTTTAAATGGGTAAGAATCTGATTCACTAATCAAAATGGGTTTTATAATTAAGTACGATGAGGTTTTAGATAATAACGAATGAAGATGATTCGGTTGTGGAAGATATTAAGCTATAGCAACCTACTTTAGGACTTTATGTTCATCTTCTGTTTATGTTTATGAACCATAGATATGTCTAGATTCTCAGGTTATGTTAAAACTTAAAGCTTTCGTTGGCAGACCCTGTTGCGATGTCACATGTTAGAGATGAGATAGCTCTCTCCATTCTGCTCGTCAGTCAATGAGAGTTTTGCACCGGCCGATAGAAAAGACATACTATTAAAATATTGCGAAGAATCATCATAAAACCAAAAATAAAAATGAAAACAATAATCACAAGTCATACCCGCCCAGTGGGCGGGTTTTGCAACTAGTATATATATATATATGTATATATATATATATATATATATATATATATATATATATATAAATGTAAAGTATATGTATGTATATATATGTATATTATGTATATATATGTGTGTATTTATTATATAATATATAGTATATATATATGTGTTGTATTATATATGATTTATTTTATATATATATATATATATATATATATATATTATGTTTCACAAAACTAACCATGATGTAGGTTAAGTCTTTGTAAGAAATTTGATCTATGGATTCATTAGCAACCAAGGTCAATAATCATAGGAGTGCAAGGAGCTAGAGGGAACTCAAGGGCATCAATGTAGATAGCTCAAAGTTGCTTAAAAGATGAAGATTAAAGTATAACTTCACTAGGGATGATGCAAGCTCGCCTTTCTGGGGAGAAACAAAGTTTAACTCCAAGGACATGTCCTTTTAGGGATGGAAGAGTGTTAACAGAGAAGGATCAACAGATTGGAGCATACACCTTTTTGTTTCGACAAAAGGGGTGGAAGGAAGTGTAAACGAGTAACTTTTAAATTTTACTATGTTACAAGTTTACATATTTGTCATCATCAAAAAGGGGAAGATTGTTAGTGCAAATAGTATGATATTTAAACTAAACAAGTCCTTTGGTTTTAATAATGACAAACAAGTAACTTGTAATACATAACGTAAAATGTGCAAGTTACACGTGATCACAACTCATCAACGCATATATTCATCAACGCCTCTCGACGTCTCGAGTCTACTCATGCTTCAAGAAAAGGTATGAATATGTTGCATTATGATCAACTCATTTAACAAACCATTGAAAATGGTTAACAAGTAATTAATCACATTAGAGAATAGGACAAAACTTAATTACTTAACTAACTAGAATAAGATCTTTCTTCTAGAAGCAATCTTCCATATTAGGAAACAATCTTGGAAGATCAAAACGTATCTAACCATATTAGATAATAGGACAAAATAAGTAGGAAATAAAGACAAAACTAATTATTCTTGTTTAACCATTTTTTGAAACAAATCTTACAAGATCTTTTTATATCTAGCAAATCTTATAATTTTAATGTTAAGCTTGATTTTCCTTCTAGAACAAAATCTAATCAGATTTTCTAAGTACATTAAGGATCTAAGCAAAAGATTTAAAAAGATTTCTAACAATTTTAAAATTGGACCGTGCGACTCACAGATCCACCTAAAAGGCAGACGGATCTACCATCCCTGGATCCGTGGCACCTTGACAGCCAAGTTTTGGGTTTTCTATAAATACCATCCATTTGCTTAGTTTTTCACCCAAGCTTTTCACAACCTTTCTTTCACATTATTATACACATTTAAGATCATTATAAACAAGTTTTTATAATGTAAAAACATAATTAATCATGTCATCAAAACCCCCAATAACCTATGATCATAATGCTTTTAACTTTCATTTGTTGCAAGCATGATTCTATATGATCCTCCATTCAAGCAAGCTTAGAGATCTTGCCATCATCATCCACCACACACCTACACATATAAAGATCCATCACAACAAGCCAAGAGACTTGTCATCTTCATCAACAACATCATGCTTAGTGATCTTGATGTTTTAGATTAGGCTTTTACATCCAATGGACAATTATGTCTTGGATCATCATTATACACATTTGTGTATCAATCATTATACAACAAACAAGATGTTAGATGGTTTATGTGTTTCGGCCATAAAACACAAGGTTTGTTATGTTGGGCCATAAAACATAACGGGTTTGGTTGTACCTGATTGCTAGTAAATCAACACACGTAATAATAAAATATAATATGAAAGAAAATTATCAAACTATCCTTTAGGACAAAGGTAGAAAAGCTTAGTACCGGATAAAGTGTAAGCGACGTTGTGTGGTTTTCTCCGCCTTAAAGGAGGCTTGTTGGATTTAGTGAAGTAACGTCTCGAGTTTGGGTAACTCGAGGAGTGGAGTAGGCGAAGAGAAAGATTCGTTAACCGAACCACTGGTGTTATAGTGTCCGGTTTGCACTTTCTTTTACTTATCGCTTTACATTTATATTTGCCTTTATCGCTTTATGTTTATGTTTACATTGCATCTATGTTTGTGTTGTATATTGTATTGTGGTGATATGCTTTGTTTGATGTTATTTATTATAGTCGTTGTAGTATAAACTTGATTGGTTGTTTGATACAAAAGTCTTAAGTTTATAATGGAAACGTATTCACCCCCCTATACGATTCCAAAAAATGCTTTAAAATTTTGGCTTATAAGAATCTAAACCAATGAAAACACCCATGTCCCCAGATACGAAACTCATGAAAGACGAAGAGTGTGAGTCGGTAGATAGTACTAAGTATCGAGGCATGATAGGTAGTTTACTCTACCTAACGGCAAGTAGGCCCGATATCATGTTTAGTGTCTGCCTTTGTGCACGCTTCCAAGAGGATCCGAAAACCTCTAATCTTGAAGCGGTTTAGCGTATCTTCATATACATTAAAGGCACTACGTACTTAGGATTATGGTATCCTATGGCACCGGCATAAAACCATAATATATGTCGACTCTGGTCATGCGGGAGATTATGTGGACCGAAAAATCACTAGCGGTATTTATACGTTCGTTGAATGTTGTTTAACATCGTGGTTCTCGAAGAAACAAAACGCTCCTGCTATGTCCATGACCAAAGCCGAATACGTAAGCGCTGGAAAGGCATGCCAACAAGCACTATGGATGAAACAAGCTCTTATCGACTACAAAGGCGCGATGACGTCCCCATTATATGCAACAACAAAGGCGCGATTGACCTTAGAAAAAAACCAGTGCAACACTCACGGACTAAACACGTCGAAATTCGTCACTATTTCCTTCTAGGCAATGTCCAGAAAGGACATATCTCCATCGAAAAAGTCTTGTCCGTGGACAACATTGCCGACATCCTTACTAAACCTCTTAAACATGAATCGTTTAACTATTTTTGTCTTGGTTTAGGAATGATGGAACACATTTCATAAATCTTTCACTTTTTCTTTTAGTCTTGATTCTAGTCATTGTTTCATTTTGTGTCGTGACAAATTAATTACTTCATCCGAAGTGCATTAAGCATTTTAATTAGCGAAATGCAAATTAAACCGTCACTCCTTCCAAAATATTGGTCCAAATTTTTGTCTAAAAAAACTCCACTTGAGGCGGCCCCATAAATGTCACACCCCGCCAAGGAGGAAACGCGAGGCGCGGCGAGAAAGGGAATCATCACAACACATAACATGTAACACATAACGCATATCAGTTACATAATAGTCCATACATTTACACTAAAACAAAATCACATGAATTAAAAACTCATTTCAACACTTGCATCATTTCCATCCCAAGTTTAAAAAACAATAAAAAATAGGACTATGTAACTCACCTGAATGCTCAAACGTAGCTTCCAATTCCTATTATGCAGCTATACAAATAAATAAACACGGTTACACGCGACCAAGCTAAAAGCTGTAGTCCATGTAACACACATATGATGGATGTCTAAGGGTGTGATTAACCATCATGGGTCACCCCGACACCATGCCCAACCTTAACCACTTTATTAACACATTACACTAGTTAACTACAATTTGTTCAAAAATGCAGAATTTTAGTGTGACTTTACCCTCTCAAAACCCTTACTTGCTGACCTTCATAAATTATATCAAAAATCATCTAAGCTTATTTATGAGTTTACTAACTACCTTGTGATTCCCAACCACTCATTACATGTTCAACTATCCCAAATAAAATCCAACTTCAAAACTGTCTCAATTCGGATCTGATTGCACACTAAAATGTGCGGATCTAATTATCATACCTAGACACACAATCAGAAGCTATCCTTCTAGGATTTCTTTATATACATATAGAACTTAATCACTGTAGATTGGCTAACCTTAATTCCACTTTTAAGTTAGGGTTTTACCCTCCTAAACATGACCTAATTCTGACTCGTATTTACTCTTTTGACAACTTTCTTGTAACCAACATTTAACCAACTTCCAAAACTCAAAATCATTCGAGGCTAGACTTTTTGGAAAATAGACTCTTTTAATACAATTTAAACACTTGAATCATATCAAAACATGTTTCTAACATCTAGATATCATCAGTTGAACACAACCTTAAATTCTGCTCAACTCTAAATCATGTTTTAACGCAAATCCTAACATGCAACATGCATGATCATAGCCCTAAACTAACC
This sequence comes from Tanacetum coccineum, assembly GCA_026074375.1. Classification (NCBI taxonomy): domain Eukaryota; kingdom Viridiplantae; phylum Streptophyta; class Magnoliopsida; order Asterales; family Asteraceae; genus Tanacetum; species Tanacetum coccineum. Next base: position 70,429 of record BQNB010000503.1, on the reverse strand, counting down.
CTAATCATTATACCATCATTAAATTTCATATATAATCTATATTTTATGTAAACCCTAGATCCATCATATTGATTGTTACACGATTTGAGAGATTAAATAAAAACTTAATTAAGATCATACCTAAACCTTCACTTGATTATACTTGAATCACACCTTGAATCTTGATAAAGAAAATTTATTTATTTTTCTTCTTTTGGGGGTTTCGGCCGATCACAGGGAGAGAGGGGAAGAAAAAGTGATTTAGGGTTTTATTGGTTTTGTATTTATATCTTTAGAATCCTAATTATAGTCAAACTTTATTTCCTTTTTTTTGCTCATAATCCATATCCTCCCCCCTTAGATCCGGTCGTTCCCCCTCCTATTTTTTCCATTATTTTATACTAATTATTTTATTATTTATTAACATAACTAATTACCTTTATTACTTATGTTTTCATAAAAACTAAAGCTAATTTGGTGAAACCTTTTTTACATTCACGCTATCTACTAAACTTTTAAAAATAACTTTTCATTTCACATTTTACTTTCTACATTTAGAAAGTCTTTATAAATTTTAAATTACAATCACTGTACGTATTTCCAACATGATACTATTTCCCATAAAGGCTTTTAACACAAAAATCATCCAAATATTAATGTAGCAATTGCATGCAAATACGCATTTTCCTTTCCAATTATCACTATACGTCATACTCATCAACAAACACAACGCACTCAAGAATGAGATGATCATACACCTCAAAATGATATCATGCACCTATTCAAACCACTTAGCACACACATATACACATAGCACACAAGGAAATCATATAAAATGAACTCTTAGCCATTTCTAAAGGTATCACTAACCTGATTAAATCACGGATGTTACAGTATCCCCTCCTTGAGGAAATCTCATCCCGAGATTTAACTAGCGATGCTCCAACAACTAGGTTCATGAACAATGTGGATACTTATCCTCATCTGGTCTTCGCGGTCCCAAGTAAACCCGAGGACCACGGTTTGAATGCCATCTTACTTTTACACGCGTTCATTTTTTCCTACGTTTTAACTTCTTTATTTCTCAATCCATAATCTCTACTGATTCACGGACAAAACGAGAGTGTCTAATCGACTTTAATCTCCTCCCATGACACTTGCAAAATTCGCTTCCTGCCAGACACTTCTTCAGCTTTGACACCACTGACAGTGTCATGCACGCTACTAACTCCTCAGGTAACTCACCTTTAAGTACAGGCCAATTCCTTTCAAGGATCTCAAATGGTCCTACATATCTCGGTGCTAACTTACCCTTCTTTCCAAAACGCACTACGCCCTTCCATGGCGACACCCTTAATAATACTTGATCACCCACCTCAAACTTATGGTTTCGTCTGTTATTCCCCGCATAACTTTTTTGTCGATCTCTCGCCGCTTGAGCTGTTACTTTATCAATACCACCTTATCTGTGTCTTTAATACTAATCTCAGGTCCAATCAACTGCCCTTTCTAATCTTGCCCATATCAGGCGATTCACTTTTACCATATCAAGGCCTTAAACGGTGCAACAACAAATGCTTGAATGTTAACTGTTGTTGTAAGAAACTTGCTAATGGTAGATGGACATCAAAAATACACCCAAAAATTCTATAACATACTCCCTTAACATATCCTCCAATGTAGGAATTGTTACGCTCACTTTGCTCTATCCGTCTAAAGGATGATAAGGCGGTACTCAAAGTTATATTGTTCCCTAAACGCTTTCTTGTACCAATTTGCAAAAATGTGAAGTAAAGCGCCATCTCGATCCAAATAATCAAACGGGCACTCCATCTATGTCGTGCCACAATTTCATCAATATATAATCTCGCCAACTTCTCCATATTAAAATCCTCATGAATTGTTAGGAAATGAGCTGATTTGGTAAGTCTGTCGACTATTACCCATATCGCGTCATGCCCACTTCTTGACCTAGGTAACTTGGTAATAAGATCCATAGTGATCTTATCCCACTTCCATTCTGGTATCTCAGGTTGTTGCAATAAACCCGAAGGTCTTTGATGCTCAGCCTTTACTTTTGCACAAGTCAAACACTTACTAACGTAGATAGCAATATCTCTCTTCATTCCCGGCCACCAATACATATCACGAAGGTCATGGTACATCTTATCCGCTCCAGGATGCACAGAGTACCTAGACTTATGAGCTTCGTTCAAAATTACCATTCTCACATCTCCTACTAAAGGAACCCATATCCTATCCATAAAATACAAACTCCCGTCTTCCTTCCTTTCCATCTATTGATCTAAACAGTAGCTTTCCTGCAAGAACACTCTCTCTTGAAGCTCACTTTTGGCTGCCAATATCATCTTCTTATCCTCCAGACAGAATGGTCCATTTGCATTGCTAGAAACATCATCTAGGTTTCACCTGTTCCTCCCCTACTTAACGCATTCAGCCCCACATTCGCCTTCCAGGATAGGTTGCGAATCTCACACTCATAATCACTAAAAAACGCGATCCACCCTCCTTGTCGCTTATTTAGTCCTTTTGGTCAAAAATATAATGAAGGTCTTGTGGATCGTGTAGTATGACACTCTTTTAATGCCATACAGTAATGCCTCCATAGTCTTAAGAGCAAACACAATAGCTCCCTACTCTAGATCGTGTGTTGTATAATTCTTCTGTGACTCTTCAGTTTTTCTTGATGCATAGGGGATTTACCTTGCCTCTTTGGCGATGAGCACACAACTTAGTATTGATTCGATGCATCCGCAAAATAAACTACAAAATTTTAACTCGTTCCTTGTCGAGGTAACGACAAGATAGGAGCATCACACAGATTATTCTTCAAGGTCTGAAACGCTTCTTCCTCTTTTTCGCCCCACTCATACTTTTGGTTTTTCTAAGTTAGCAAAGTAAGGGGTTTAGCAATCTTGGAGAAATTCGCCTTACGAACGCCGATAAATAGCAGCTAATCCTAAAAACGATTGAACTTTTGACGGTTTGTAGGAGCTTTCTGTTGATCCCACGCCTTGATCGTATTTCTTTATGTATAAAGGTATTGTTACTTGTGGAAGTATCCAAAAATAACAAAGATTGTGACTTGTATGTATTACCATAGTGTATGCGGAATCTACACTTTTGATACTCGTTGAGAAGTTTATTAATGAATACCGTTAATAACCAAAAACAAACAATAACACAAAACTCACTACTTCAATATTATTAAATAATACGAGTACTCTTGAAGTACTAGGGTTACACACCTTGAAGCTATTACAAATTTTCTCTAAATGTATCTCTAAAAGTTCTAAGTTACACTACTCTTGGGATCTCCTTTTATAGAAATACAAGGAGGCCATTATAAAATCTATCTGCCTATTATTAGATCATAGTTATAATTCAAAATAAAAATCCGAAATACTCTCCATGCATTCTTATCTTCAGTTTCATCCGCTTTGGACTATTTAGCAAGTACTAATCCTTCCACTAGAAATTAAGTAACCTTAGCAGGATAAACTTTATACTGGCAGTACTAACTACTTTAGTACTGTTGGCAGTATTAAGTCATATGAAGATTTATTCCTACAATCCTCCCCAGAAACTTTGTGATTGACTTAAATTCATCAAGTTTCTTCTGAATAAAATCTTCTAGTCTTTTTCTTCTGCTGATGATTCTTTCAAACAATTTTGTCACTTCTGCACTTGAGATCTTATGAATCTGAGGAGTTCAAATGCCTGGGAACTCTCATGATCTACCTCCAATTTTCTACTTAACATCTTTGTCAACATCTCTTGGCTTAAGGATCTTCTTTTCTGTCAACTATGATTGGCCAATCCATTGGTATAACAAATGATGGATTCCAAGAAATTCACAGAATCTCCAACTTAAAAGATTGTATTCATGTTGATCTCTCCAAATCTCATCATCCTTATCAGGCTCAAACAAAGTATGTAGATCTCCCCAAAGCATCAGATCAAAACCTTCTGGACTTGAAGCACTATACCTATTCTTGACCAACCTGTATAATTCTTCTACATCCAATCTATCAAAATCTTCAAGCATTTCACTCAGTACCTTATAATTCTTTGAACTTCCATCACCTCTGAATACTTGATAGTACATGAAGGTCTCTGTCAAAACACATGATGTTTTCAAATTCTACAATAGGAAACTTTGTAGATATAGATTCAACCTCTATGGGAGCCTCTTCTCTTGGTACTATATCTAAAAATCCATTGAGTTCATCTTTCTCTGAATCTTCCTCCATCTTTTGTCTCTTCCTTGTGCTTTTTCTAGGAATGGACTTCTTTCTCTTTGCTCCAGGTTCTTTAACAACTTCTTCCCTTTCCTCTTGTGTAACAGCCTCTTCTTCCACAATCTTTTCAGTAGACCTTTCTTTTTCAGGAGACTTTTGCTTTTTACTTCCTTGCTCTGCATCCATAGGCTTAATATTCTGATTAAAATCCCAAATCTTTTCAAAGATTGGCCTGATGTCATTGTAAGACATTCCCTTGAAGTCACTGATCTTGTAATTCCCTTGGTTATTCAAATATTTGTTAATATTCTTCTGTTGGGGCAAGTATTTGGCTTCATTTTAAGTAGAGTGATATCTAATGAAATGAAGGATCATTACAAGTCAATTCTTCTTTGTATGACTTAGCTGTATCATAGCTCTTTTACTTTCTTTTCATCCCACTGTATAGCAATTCTCATCTCTAGCAATTTGATAGCTCTTTGTTCCCTCATCCATTTGCTTCTTCAAGTTCTAATTGCTTCTCAGATTAACTTAATTGTTATTGTTCAAGGTCTTCTTAGACTTCTTCTTAGGCTCTTCTCTATCAAAATGTGCTTTTCCTGTATTCTTTTCTGGATCTTTTATCAGCATTCTTCTTGAATATGTAACAGTTCCTCAGCAAGTACTAAGGTTTTACCGTCAAGCTGTACTAATGTTGGACTTCCGTCCTTATAAGCGATCCTTTCTACAAACCAGCAGTGTTTATTTCATCACTTGCTTTCCCACTGCCCTCTGATCATGAATGACTAGTTGGAGTTACTTCTTGAATATTATAATTTTGTATTAGCACTTGCTTTTTTTCTTGATACTCTTCTCAGAAAACTTCCCTCCACCTGTTTGGAAGCTATATCTTCAAAGACTTCATCATTGAAATACAAGCCTAGTTGGTTTCCTTGCTTTTCCCATCTTTACCTAGAGACTCTAAGCTTCTTGACTCTGGAGAATAAGCTTGTATAAGCAGAATGTTAAGTTTTTTTGTCTTCAACAAGTCGAGTCTCTAAAACTTCAATCCTGTCAGAAAGTGTGGTACTAAAATTCCTCAATTCTTGAAGTTTCAATCTACCTCATCACCTCCATGTGAATTGAACAACATGTGAGTGTGAGTCATGGGGGTGTTGTCAGGAGGCTGATATTCTGTACCAGGGTTGTGTTGGTGAAAGTTAGTGCTAGGTCGCGCCGTGGGCGCGCGTCGCTAGGTGATGGATGAGTAGGAGATGGTTGAGTAAGAGATGGTTGAGTAGGAAATGGTCCAGGTGAAGGTGGAGGTGTGGGGGAGGTGAAGAATTGTGGATTCTTAATAGGTTTGAAGCGTGTGGGTTCAGTATCATCTTGTGCATTATCTGCTGGGAATAACGCCACTGTCTGGCTTGAAAACCCCATGGTGGGTCTTCTTCATATTGCTAAAACCACCTATCATTGTTAGAGATGGAACAGAATAAAATCTTGTGTTGTGTTGACGCTTGTGTCTCTGCATGTCGAGGGCAATAGTGTATAAACTAGGGTACATCATAAAACTTATGGGGACTAGAGAGTTAGACACCATATGTTCAAAGAATCATCCTAGAAAAATTAAACTTTCTATTTGTGGTAACCAAATGACAAGCAGCTGCAATTTTACTACTAAATGCTCCCAAGCAGTCTGCTTTGCGGCTTAAACAGTGAAAATATAATGAATAAGAACTCTCAATGAAGGTGAAAAGGCACCTTTTTTGAAAAGTTAATTATCTGAGTCAGTAGTATAGCCATAAGCAGTGGGGGGGGGGTGGGTGAGGGCGTGTGCCAATTGCTCAAATAATCTATGTAGCTTGGATAGTATAGGTAATACCATCTGATTCATCCAGCTTGAGATGTCGTCGTAAAGAACTTTCAGTGATTGAAGTGAGGGTGTCCTATATAGTAGCATTAATCTTGACGTCGCCCATTACCATCAGTCAAAGCCTCAGCAGGACCTCCAAAATTGTTTTATAAAGGATACACACACCTCTGGCTTCTTAGTAAGTGCATAGAAATATGATTAGAGGGATGAATCTTATGATCTGATGAAACCTACGCGCACTTCCGTTGGGAGATTTCGGTTAGACACGCTACCATATTGTGTTTGTCACAAAATAAAACTTGCCATGATGAAAATTATGAGTAATAAAAGTGGGATAAGATCGTGTATGTAAGCTATGAGGGCTTGTGAGAAGGTTAATTGAAATTTTTAATTAGAGAAAACAGAGAGATATTAGTTGACAAATATTCAGTAATTTGACCGTGATCGTGGAATTAATTACATGATATATAGTAGATGCACGAAAGTCCATTAGTCAAACCCTATTCCATAGGTATTTTGGCAGCGAAATATCTCACGGCTCTATTAATAAATGAACATTTTGTGGCCCACAAACAATACTAAACGGTTCATCCTAGCAGTATTATACTTTGACCTTAGCAGTATAAAAAATAGCCGTAGCAGTATTAACTTCTCACCCATAAGCAGTACAACTCCATTGTTTGTAAGACTTAAAAGAATAACTTCTATACAATCTCCTCGTGTCTGTTTTTAGGCTCACTTTTCACTCTGGCTTATTTTTCGCACAGCTCTCTTTCTGTTTATGAGCTCTACCAAATTCTCACTTTTGTTTTAGTCACAAATTATACAAAGTGTAGGTTTTTGGGCAAACTACTAGCCAATAAACGGATTTGAGAAGTCTTTACCAATTAGCCGTTTTGCTTTGGAACTAGCCTTAGCTTCATTAGAAGAATACATGGTACACTGATTACCATTATAGTTTTGAGTAAACCTACAACTATAATACGGATTTGAGAAGTGTTTACCAGTAGCCCGTTTGCTCTGGACATAGCCATATGCTTTATTGTAAAAACTTGGTTGCAATGAGGACCATATAGTTTTTAGTAAACGTCAACTATCAACGGATTAGGAAGTCTTTACCAGTAGCAGTTTGCCTCTGACTAGTCAATTTCTTATGATGTTTATTAGACATTGGTGAATTGATGACTATTTGTTAGTTGGTGTAACAACCAACACTTCATGAACAGCCAAGATCGTTTCCTCCCCCTAAATAAATACATTATGGAGTAACATTTGACACTCATTGTGTATCCGAAAAAGTTAGCGTAAAACAAGAAAAAACATAATCCAAAATGGACTTAGTATTGAGACTAAAAGGCCTTGGTCTTACATGAGGCTCTATGCTTGCTTGCCTTTAAGACAGGCAACCATGTTTGGTCATTCTAAAATTCTTTTTTTAAGGTAACTGCCTCTTACAAGATTTTCTTTGACAAAGTTTATTAATATTTTTAAAATTTACATGACCCACGCCTCTATGCCATAACATTTGATTCCTCAGATGTAGCCCTTTGCAAACAAGAAAGTTAAACCATCTTTAGGAAAACTAGTTCTTCATATCAAAAAACTGTTACATGTTGTTCTGTCTAGGATTTTTAAGGGAGTATCTGATTTCATCAGGCAACTTAAAATTGGGAGATAGTGATACAAGGACAGCCAGAGTCAGTAAAAAAGAAACATAGTTCTTTTTGTCACATTTGTAAGACACTAAAAAGGTTTTAACTTCAACTCTTGATGCACAAATCATCATTTAAAATCAAGTTTATCTGTTTTGATAGTACCTTTACCAGTGATTCTTCCTCATAGAGAGAGAGCTCACACGCGACATACCAAAAAGTAACACTAACCTCCTTCAAATTCTTTGAAATCGGAAAAGGTGAGCTATGTTTCCAGACATGTGCCTTGAGCTATCCACTATCCAAAATCCTTTTGTCATTTAGTTTGGATTGCTCTTGCACACAAAAAAGACTTATGAAGTTAGTTATCTTGGGGACCAAGCCATTATGACTTGGATCTGCCCTCATGTATCAATGTTAATTATATTTGTTAAATACTCGTGATGCACCATTGGGTTTGATAGGTCTCCAACCCACACATGTGAGGGTTACGCATTCAATCCCTTGGGGGGCCCCCTGACAGTATTAACATTTGGCCTAACAGTATTAACAGTTTGTCTACCAGTATTAATATTTTGAACATTAGACCTTTTTGTTAATGATGTATTCTTGTAAAAGGGCCTTTGTGCTTGATTTTGAAAATGAGCCTTTGGTTAGCACAAGAAAACTATTGGTTTTGGCTTTGTTGAGCCAGTATTTATTTGGCCTTAACAGTCTTAACAACTTATCAGTCTAAAAGGTTGATGTGTTTACAGACCTACCACAGTTACTAAGAGGCTTTGCATTTTTGACAGTTTTTAGGCCAGTCTTCATTAAGACTGCTCTTGGAACCATATGTTTGTAAGCATTAGGACAATTGTATTGAAAGTGATCAAAATTACTACAAATAAAGCATGCCTTGTTATTAAAAACAAAGTTACATCCTAATTGATGAGATTTTTGCCATTCCAATTCTTTGGTTTCCCCCTAGGTCTACTGTGACCTATACATCTCAGCATACCTAACTGTTCTTCTACATTGGTTTTAACTGTTTTTAACTGGCTCTGCGCTTAGTAAGCAGTAGTATTTTTTTTCTACCTTAGGGAATAGACTTAACCTTCTTACTTATCATCTGACACACCAATCTTCAATAACTTGGGGGACATCAGTATTCTCTTAGCTTTAGGTTCTTTACCTGACTGATTAAGCAGGATGGAAAAACTTTTCTCTTCCAATCTTTGTTCCTACCTTAAGTGAGACACAAAGAGCTTAAGTTTCGCCTGTATGCAGTCTTGGGTTGTTGGTTAAAGTGTTTCTTTTATTATCACTTTAACCGTTATCGTCATCAGTAGTCTCCTTAGAATTTTTGACTCTCTAATACAAAACAGTGGTTGGCTTTAAACTTGAATCATAGGCCCATACTCATTTACCTCAGTTGTTTGAAATTCTCAAGACCTGAATAAGACAAGTCTAAAGGTGGTGGTCTGTGGAGACTTATGGGTGAGGTTGAGGGACAGCAGTATAAACCAAAAACCCCTCTTTGCTGCTTGTCAGTTACCTGAGTGCTAACAATTCATCTACGTTTTAAGGATTTTTCTAACTTTGCTAGAGCTTAAATTCAAACCCCTCTTTTTCTGCCTTAACTTTTTCAAGTTACATGTCTTAACTAATCCCGCTTTTAGAATAATCCGTTGACTACACTTCTTTTCATAAAGCTCAATCTCTTCAGAACAAACAGAACTTCAGATTGCTCTTTATATTTAATACTTGTGCTTCTAAAATGGACAAACCTCTTTTATATGTAGCGCTTTAAAGGCTAGCAGAAGTATCATCTAATTTAACTAGTAAATCATCATACTGTTTTTTAAGAGCTTCATAATTTGCAAACAAGATTTAGAACATGATTTGTCAATTTTGATACCTCAGAATATAGAATGCCATGAGAGCCATGTTTGCTTGAATTTCATCATCTTCCATATCACTCCAACGTCAAATCCAAGACACCATCTATAGCCTCCATTGCCTTGTCAGAAGCATCTTCAATCCTTACTGCCTTTGTATGAGCTTTTGATTCAGTTCTATTGTCTTTACGTCTTGTTTGCTCTGCATTCTCTGGCAAAGTCCCATTTTGTGACAGTTGAAACATTCTATTTTGATGTATAATATCAGCAATGCTATTTCATGCAATGATGATCTTTCTCCTAGTTCTATGATCGAAAATTTCTTGCCCTCATGTCTAGCACGTGCATCTTCCAATTTCTCGCCCTCGCCCAATTTCTTCCACAATTCAATCATCAATGGAATTTGCTCAAGATCTTCATGAACAAGCTGAGACCCTTGTGGTTGTGTGGACAAAAAGGCATAAACAGTGGCATCACTAAAACTAGCAGTACTAGTTTTAGTATAGCAGGTTTCACCTTGGTGTTGACCGTACTAAACTCCAGTGTTAATGTATGATAGTACTTAGTATCTGCAGTTGAACTAAAAGTGTGATAGAATGCCAAGTTCTTATCTTTCTTATTAATAGCAACAGTCTCTATACCTTTTGTTCAACAATTTAAAATTTTGTACAAATCACTCAAACCCATATTTCCAAAGTCGGGTCTTGTTCACACAAACTACCACATGTGTATCCCATTCTGAAGGTAAGCTTCTCAAAAAACTTTAACATTTAAATCCTGTGGAGGAGTATCTAACATGAATTGCAATCTACTAACAAGCTTTTGAAGCCTGTTAGAGAGAGTCCAAAGATTCTGCGTATGTAGCATTAAAGTTTTCATTTTGTTGCTTCAGTAATGCTTCCGTTGTCTTCCTTTGTTGCATCATCATTTCCCAACTCGAGCTTTAATAGCAAATAAACATAGATTGAGCATTCAACTTATGGTTAAAGGTAAGCTGATGTTCCTTTGGGGAGTGCCATAAGAATGAAGACTTCTGAGCTTTGACATCATCTTTTGCCAAATCTTTTCTTCAGTGGTTGAGGGCACAGTCATCTTCACTGTGTTGATGGACCTGATTCTGGGTGTTGTAACAGGAATAGGTTCCCTAAAGAATTCCAGCGCGCTCTATACCTCCCATAAGGCATAATCTTGGATCTGAAAGTAGTACTGCTTGATTTGATTTCCACATCTATTACTCTCCTAGTGTGAGCATGGGAAGCTTTCGCAACGCAGTGTTTTGTTATTTTCTAACTCCATGTTTCCCTAGATCAAAGTTTCTCAAAGCACAGACTATGATATCACAGTTGTTGATCCCACACTTTGATCGATTCTTTCTCGATTATAAACGAGGTTGTTACCTTGGAAGTATCCAGTAAATAACAAAGATTGAGGACTTTGGTTGTATACCAAAGGGTATGCGGAATCTACACTTTGATACTGTAGAGAAGTTTATTAATGGAACAGTAATGAACACAAACACACAATGAACACAAAACTCACTGCTTCAATATTATTAAATAATACGAGTACTCTTGAAGTACTGGGGTTACAAACCTTGAAGCTATTACAAATTTTCTCTAAAATGTATCTCTTAAAGTTCTAAGTTACACTACACTTGGGATCTCCTTTTATAGAAATACAAGGAGCCCTTTACACATATTTCTGCCTATCTATTAGGATCAGTTATAATTCAAAACTAAACATCCCGAAATACTCTCCATGCATTCTTTCTTTCAGTTCATCGCTTTGACCATGCTATAGCAGTACTAACTCCTTCTACTAGCAGTATTAAGTAACCTTGGCAGTACTAAACTTGTGTATGGCAGTACTAACTCCTTTAGTACTGTTGGCAGTATTAAGTCATATGAAGATTTATTCCTAACACGTTCAATTCTTACCGCCTCTATTTTACTTGGGTCCACTGTGAATACCATCTAGCTTGACCAGTGGTCTAAGGAAATGCATTCTGTAGCCCAAAACTCGCATTAGAAAACTTTACATACAGCTTTCTCTTTCTCGTAACTCCAACACTAACTCTTCAAGTTAAACTTTATGTATTCTTTATTTTTTAGTAGATCAAGATGTCATCAATGGAAAACAATGACCAAACTTCTTAGATACGGTTTTGCAACCTGGTTCATCACAGGTCCCATGAAGACTGCTGGTGATTGTGTTAACCCAAAATGGCTAAAACCGTAAACTCAAAATGTCCATTACACCCAGTTCGAATGCAGCGGGCTTTAGAATGTCATCTTCATGCACACGTAGCTGATGATATCTTGACCGAAGATCTATCTTAGAGAAATAACACGGCTTCGTGCAAGTTAATCAACAAAAAGTCATCGTATTAGGGAGTGGATAATGGTTTTTAATACGTTAATTTGTCTCAGCTTCCTATAGTTGACTAACATACGTAAAGATCCATCCTTTTCTTCACGATAACACAGGTGCTTCCTCACGGTGAATGACTAGGTCCTTGTCTTGTAACTCCTGAAGTTGCCTAGACAATTCTTGCATTTCTGAGGGTGCCAAACGATATGGAGACTTCGCGACCGGCGTCGCTCCAGGAACTAAGTCTACACGGAACTCAAACTTGTTATTGCGGTGGGTAGCCCAAACAAGGTCTTCCAGAAATAACATCAGTAAAAAAACGTCGCAACACGAGTATGTCCTTATCCTATGGTTATCTACCTTAGCGTTTCATTAGGGCTTTAGCGGATTCAAGAGTAGTTCCCCATGAATTGAAAGTATCCACCTCTTCTTCTATCAGGTATCTCTACTACTTTCCTCATGAACACTATAACAGCCTGATTCTTGGACAACATCCATCCCCATAATCCACATCAAACTTCCATGACTCAACGGTATCAAATCTATAGTGAACAAGGAGTTCCCTAGTTCTAGTTTGCAATCACGGATAATCCTATCAACTTCTACACTCTCACCATCAGCTATTTCTATCACATAACCAGGGTTTACAATACAAGGTTCCACTTTTTAGCAAAGGAACAAACTTAGTAGAGAATAAAACTAAAATAAGCTCAGAAACGAAAAGAACTAGTAGCAAAATTAATTGTTTAAGATAATGTACCTGGTCACAAACTTTGGGATCCTGTAGAGCCTCTACTGCATTCCTATTAAATGCCCTTCCACTCGCTTGGTTCCCATTGTTTCGGGTGTTCCTGTTTCCCTCCAAAGCTAACGGTTTCCTTGCTTGTCGAGTTGCTTGTTTCCATTTGGGGCAATCATTGGGAAGATGGTATAGACTCCCACATTCATAGCATGCCCTCTGATTCTGCCCCATCCTAACCGCATTCACAGGCGCCACTTGCCTAATCGGTGCCCAACACTGTCTAGCATAATGACCCTGTTTCTGGAAGTTATAACACAGCTTACAGGGTGCATTCTCAGGGTGGAAAGTATAACACTTAGCACACTTAGGGTATGTGCTCACATTGTCGTTCCTAGGAGGAACTGTCACCACAAACCCCGATCCAGTCTTAGATTTCTTATTGTCTTTCCATGTACTCCCTTGCTTACTTGATTCCTCCATCTCCTTCCTCTTATCACTTCCCTTAGTCAATGTCCCACAACGGACAGCCTCGTTAGTGAGTATTCCAGCCGACAAGATGGCACTCTGAATAGTAGTTGGCTGGGTTGCCCGAAGCATACCACGGATTTGAGGTGCCAACCCACTGATGTACCTCTTGATACGCGAGGACTCCGGAGTAACCAAGTGAGGAACTAGATTAGCCAGTTCATGGAACCTGTCAGTGTAGGCGACATGATTGGCTCCTACCATAGTGTGGTTCCAAAACTCATTCTCCAGTTTCTCCATCTCGTTTCAGCGTTGGGACAGGAACTCCTCCATAAGCAACGCCTTAAAATCGTTCCAACTCATACCATTGCAGCTTCACGACCCCTCTCGCTTGGACTTGTGTTGTTCCACCAAGGTCAAAGTTTGTTCACAATAACAACTAGCAGCATTACCTTACTCTGCTGGTTCGCTTTTTTTTTATTTTTTTTTTTTTTTTTTTTTCTTGCACTACAACCATTATTATCAAACACTGACTCCATCTTTTCTTCCAACGGGTGAGTGCTATTGCACCACCCTTTCCATCAAACTCCTTAGGGTTACAAGCAGTGAAAGTCTTGTAAGAACATCCATTGTTCCTACCTTTTCGATTCCTCTATTACATTGTTTCACATTAACCAAGTCACATGAGTGACGATTGAGGAATGATATTCATGCAACTGCCTTGCGCAATATGGTATCAAATGTCAGGATTCGGTTCTGGGGCTCGGTTCCAGGGGTCAGTTCTGAGGGTGGGTTTTGCGCAAAGTTCGAACCGTGTTTCTATATAAAGGAAATGATATATTACTATATTAAACGGTAGAAGTAAGAATTTCGATCTACTATTCTATAATGTATATATATTACATACCACTATCATAATACTATACACCAAATGTGTCAACACTAACCAATGTAATCATAGTTGCAAGTCCACTTGTGCTGGGGCGCGTGAATATTTATGTTGGCCACCATAATTATAGAGGCTCCCTAGCATAAACGTACTCCTCTTATGACGACACTTCTTAGTTTAACACAACATTCACATACGATTCATTAAATCACATAACAACACATAAGGAACAATTTCAACCATAACTTTATCCATTCATAAAATACTTAATCAATATCCAATATTCGAAAATAACAATTCCTAAAACATGGTTCCGACTAAAGACCGACAAATGAACCTAAAATGGATGGCAAAGAGGATGCCTTAAGGTTAACTACTAGCTGTGGATTCAAGATCCAAGTCGTTGTCTGATATCACATACTCCATTTGTTCCCAAACTTCCTTCAACCCTTCATTCTCCTCCACTTCTTCTTCCGATGAACGATACCCTGGAAACTTAGAGATTTCTCCATCTTTTGAAATCATCGTCATCTTCCTAACTAGGATCGATTTTCCTCCTACTTGTATCTTAGTCAACTTTGCTTCAATTCGGCGCGGATACAAACCTTTTGGTATTCGGACTCTACAGTTCGTATGCTTCATCCTAAGCTTCGTCACTGGATCAGTAAAATGCTTGAGGGAAACTCCTACGCCCTTGGTGTTGCAAAGACGGTTCCTAATGAACTTCTTATGGCACAAATTGGGAAGGCATAATAACTAATAACAAGGCAATACACACCAAACAGCTATGGGTAGGCAACAAAAACATAGATGATAACCTTAACAAAAGGTTATATAAAAGCTACGGCAAGAAATATAAGGAGCATAAACACTTATTAAAATAAACACTTGAGTCTAAATGCATCCTATATGAAGGACCCCTTGGTTATAGTCTAAGCTCAAAAAAAAATAAAACTCCTTCCCCCTCACTTCTCTATAACCCATTGGGCTCTCTGATACCCAATCTGTCACACCCCTCCAACGCGGAACGGGGTGCGTGAGAAAGGGAATCAATTCACAAACATGGTCTGTCTATATAGAGAAACTAAAACATGCATAAAATACAAGGTATAGGGACACACAAATGTTAAAAAATACCCAAACACATACACAAAATCCAAAAGGCGTTGGAATTGAAAATGAAGGCAGTTCATGCCCAACGTCCATGACATGCAAAATTAATACATTAAATAGCAAAAACAATTAACTGTCATCATCCAAAAGTAATAATACGAATCTGATGACTAAAACTTCGCCAGTGCTATCGTCATTTAGCCACTTTTCTACTTTTAATCTCATCTGCTAGGTCCGGAAAAAATCTGCTTATACGTCAACAACAATGGTTGGTTTTGAGAAAATAGGTTTTCAGGGCCACACAATTCAAGCCATCCAAAATCAATATTATCAAGTACTGTGATTATTAAACAATACTTTTGCATGACAATTATGCTAACTAACATACAAGCTAACATGCAATTCAATCCAATCAATCATTCAAACAAATTCATATACTAGGTAGCGTACCATTCGATACTCATAACCAAAAACTGAGGTAGGCCGTTTATCATCCGATCCCTCAGACACCAAGCAGAACGACCTAAATCGCTCTAGGATTCATACCAAATTCTTTCCCTCTAGTAGGCGCCATGGATACCCGCAAGTAAGCCTTTGACTAGCCATAATTCTTCATAAACAGGCCAGAGATACCCGCATGTAACACCTCCGACTTAGTTCATCACGTCAATATCACATCACATACATGTAGACATACACGGCATAACAGTCACTTAATAGTCCATCCATTTACCACTAACACATAATCACCAGCAATTTAAAACTCATTTCAACACTTGCATCATTTCCATCCAAGTTTTTAAACGCAACACAAAAAGTGGATATGTAACTTCAACTGAATGCTCAAAAAACATACCTTCCAATTCCTATCACGCAACTTATAAAAATAAATAAACTCCGGTTACACGCGAACAAGAAAAGCTATGTCCATGTATCACACATATGATGGTTGTCTAGGGTTTGATTAAACCATCTATTGAGTCACCCGACACACAACCATTGCCAACCTTAACCACTTGATTACACATTACACTAGTTAACTGTAATGATTCCAAAATGACAGAATTGAATTATAGATGTATCTTTACTAACTGTAAAAACCTTACTTGCTGACCTCTAAACTATACCAAAATGAAATAAGTTCATATATGAATTTACTAATACCTTGTGATTCTAAAATGTGTTACATGTGCAACTATCCCAAATAAAATCAAACTTCAAAACTGTCCCAATTCGGATCTGATTGCACACTAAAATGTATGGCCCTAATTACCATACTTAGGCACACAATCAGAAGCTATCATTCTAGGGTTTCTTTATATAATAATCACTGTAGATTGTCTAACCCTAAATCCATTTTAAGTTAGGGTTTTACCCTCATAAACATGACCTAATTCTGACCCGTATTTACTGTTTCGATAACTTTTCTTATAACCAACATTTAACCAACTTCCAGAACTCAAAATCATTCGAGGCCAGACTTTTTGAAAAATAGACTCTTTGAACTACAATTTAGGCTCTTGAATCATATAAAACACGTTTTTATCATCTAGATATCATCAGTTGAACACAGACCTAAAATCTGCTCAACTCTAAATCATGTTCTAACGCAAACCCTAACATACAACAGCATCTGATCATAACCTAAACTACCCTTAATCAGTATTCATCATTATAGTTCATATAATAATCGTATTTTATGTAAACCCTAAATCCCTATAAAATCATGTTACATGAAATATCATAAAGTAGCTAAGATGAACATACTTACTTGAATGAACACCTAAACAATTATTCTTGAATATTCGTGGATCACACACCCAATTCTGCTTCTCCTAGGGTTTTGGGGGTCTTGAAACGCAAGGCACAATAAGAGATAGGAAGAGAATTTATGGTAGGTTATTGATATTTATACCTAAGTATCCTAATCCTTAAGTCTTCGAGTTTGACATGGTTTAGGCTTCGTAATCCCTATCTACCCCTTAGGCTGGTCGCCCGCCCACCCTTCTTTTTCCATTATTTTTTACTTAATTATGAAATAACTAATTTAACTTTATTACCTTCATGTTTTCATAAAAATTAGCTAATTTGGGTAAACTTTTTTACATACACGCTACTTACTATAACTTTCTAAAAATACTTTTCATTTCACATTTCAACTTTCTATATTTAGAAAAGTTAATAAAAATATCAAATTTCACTTACTTTACTTTATTTCCAAATGATTTTTTGGATTACATTTCCCATAAATTCTTAACACAAATCTTCCAAAAAACTATTAAACGTAGCATTGATGCATTACGCATTTCCTTTCCATTTTCACTATACGTAAACAAATGAAATACTCTCACCAACATAAAGCACTCAGAATGAGAATGATCATAACCTCCAAAATGATCTCTGCACCTAATAAAACCACTTATCACACACATAACACAGAAATCACATTAAATTTATCTTCTTATGCCATTTTAAAGGTATCATAACTTGATTTACAATTCACGGATGGTACATATAGGATCGAGGGGAGATCTCATTTCATATCCATAACAAACGAAGGCTAAAAATAAGGGTTATTCTAATGCTTCTTATCACTTAGTAAATCCTTAATCACACGAATGCGATTCATTAGGTCTCGCAATGAATCGCTAAAGCAAGTCTAGAATTTATAATTTACCGGTACACTTATAAGCACTAAAGGGGGATGAATGCTGTTATTCTAAGATCTAGCGGAGCGACTCAATTTTGGGGGTGGGATTTTTCGATAGTGGTCGGGTTGTTTAGTCTAGTATATATTCCTTATATTCCATGAGACGCTTTTAATACTACATTTTCACTGATATATGCCACAATTTTTTTAAGCTAAAAAAATATTCCTCTAAACTATGTTTACGGTATATTACTCATCATTTTAAAGACAAAGCAAATGCAATTGAAAGAATAGTTTCTAAGGCTTTTATTACCCCTTACACCTATTTCGAACATTGTATCCAATGTTCTATAAGTACCGAAAACGAATAAAGGAAAGATAAATAAAAAGACGAGAGAAACTAATACTCCACTGGTTTGCTCAATATCGGAGAAGAAACAAGATAAAATCTTCATCCAAGAATCGTCCAAGTGAAAATAATAAGAGCTTCCAAACTTTTCTCATCTAATATAACCTGAAAATCAATGACAAGAACAACTATACCAAGCGTAAAATCCTGTGGGAAATGATATATAACCCCTCTATTTAATTACGTTACTAGACTCCTATTAGAAATCCATTTTATGTAGATCAACATTACAGAATTACCAATCGTATTATCATAGTCGCATAGCTAAGGACTAAAATAGGCATTATTGTATAGACTATGAGGCGTATGGTACTCTAAACCACTCTTCATGGCTTCCATGGACGGGGTTGTGAATCTGTATTTATTTTTCTTCTTTCATTCTAGTTTACATCTTTTATTTTCACTCTACTTCTCTCTCCTCTCTCCTACATGACTATCATGTGGTATATGTTTGTTGAGCGTGTTTGGGGGGGGTGGGTGGGGTCTTGCGGTGGGGGGGGTTGGGGGGGGGGTGCGTGGTGAAGGGGGGGGGGGGGGTTTTGTTGAGTGGGGGGTTTGGGTTTGTTTTTGAGTGGGGGGTGGGGGGTGGGGGGGATGGGTGGTGGGGGTGGGGGGGGGGTGGGGGGGGGGGAGCGGGGTGGGCGGGTGGGGAGGGGGGGGGGGGGGGGTGGGTGGGGGGGTGGGAGGGGGCGGTGGGCGGGGGGGGGGGGGGGGTTGGGGGGGGGGGTGTTGGCGGGTGGGGGGGGGGGGGCTGCGGGTGGGGGGGCGGGGTGAGGAGTTAGGAGGGAGGGGATGTAGGGGTTGTGGGACGGGTGGGGGGGGCGAGGGGGGGGTGTCATCCCCATCAACGGATCTATGATATTTGTTCTTTCAGTTTGTATCAGAGCCAGGTTTCATTCGTGGGTCGGTTTTATTTTCTTTTATCCGGTTGGTCTCAAATCAGTCACGTTTTTTCTGTGTCTAAAAATCTGTCACATTTGTCACTTGTGTTGGTTTAGTGATTATAGCTTATTTTCAGCTTATGTCAACCTATTTCGTGGGTTTATTTGGTCATAAAAAGCCCCGACTGAGAATTTTTTGTGTGTTTGTTGTCCTATGATTCTGGCTTATTACGGCATTTTATAAGCTTATTTTCGAGTTTATTTTTCAGGCTTATTTGAAGGTTTTACCTTTATTTGAGGGGGTTAACGGCCCCAATAGCACGAACTTGACTTATTTTGTGCTTTATTTATTGGGCTTATGGTGGTTTAGTGTTATGTTGAGCTTTTATTTCGTCCTTATTTGAGTTTTTTAGAGCTTCTTTTTTGTCGATAACAGCTTCTTGAAGCTTTAATTTTAGTTGCTGGTTTGAATCAGGCAGAGAAGAAAACAAGGATAAAAACTCGATCCATTTTTTTGGAAAAAAAAGTACCAAGTACATTTTTGTTCTTGTACCAGGCTGAGAGTTTATACCTCCAAGTGGGGCATTTTATACCACCAAATGGTGATGTATACCACTACAAAGCGTGGCGGGCGAATTTATACCATGCCCCAGGCAGAAATATACACCATGACTCAGACCGAGTCAACTCGATAATTATAGAGTTGACCGGGTCAACTCACTGAGTTCGTGTCAAGGTTATCGAAATTAAAAAATAAGAAATGTTTGAAGGAAGAAGTACTCTCGCTCGGCTCATGAATCAGACAATACTTCAATACACCCTAATAAGTTACACATCACAACACATAAACCCACATCAATGACAATACAACCTCAATATTCAAATACTCATCAACAATCCAACAACAATTATAGATCTCATTGTCCCATTTAACTCACAATCAAATCCATCTAAACCTATTGCCTTTGTTACAAATTATTAATTCCCCAACTCCATCTGTAATCTTACTACAAGATTCGAACAACGTAGCCTTGATCTCATATTTGGGTTTAGTTCTAAAACTTATAATCTTCAAAGATTAAACAGGGCTCTATCAGCGATCTGTGAAAAGACATAATCTTTTCTCAATTTACAACAATTAAAGATTGATTGATATAAAATTTTGGGTATCAATCATCTTTGTTCTCGCACCATCCGCTTCCCCCCCCATCCCCCGCGTCTCTCGACACCCCAAACATGAAAATAAAACAACCACCCGAGAATTTACAAGATCTTTGAAGCTTCGTTTGTTTTCATATTTTGGAACCCCTTGTTGATAAAAACATCTATGGTTCGATAGCCCTTTTTGGAATCAAAGAAATTGGTTCTTTGATTCTCTGTTTTGTCATATTGATTTATTATTGGGAAAGGTTATTGCAGTTTAAAAAGGGATATAGTGTTTGATTTGGGTGATTAAGGTGGATGTGTTATGTTTGAGGACTAAATCGGTTGAGAAGATAACTATGGAGATTCTGTTGTTGGGATTACAGTTGGAGTTATAGGTTGGATAAAGATTTTGGATGTTGTTGGTAGAGAGAAAATAAGTGATGGGGCGTGATGTTGTAAGATAATGATTAGAGTTACAATAATGTAGGATTGTGGGTATTTATACTACACTTTATAGGGGGATGTAAATGGTAGTTTGGGCCTGGTATGATACCTACACGTTTTTCATTTATAAAAACAATGGGCTTCTTATCAAATTCCACCAAGGCCGAAAACTATTTTGCAAATCCCATTCTGGTATGGAAAACGAACTTGGGCCTGGTTGGTGTTTGTGACTGGAAATATGTAGGCCGATTAATAGTTAATCACCACATGGACAACAAATTTTGGCTCCTAACGTGGGCTGAATGGTTATCAACAATGGGCTTGGTACTTGTGGAATTCGAATTTTCTTTAAGTGTATTGGGCTTAACGTAATTTGGGCTACGAGTTTATGCTAGTATATTGAGTGGGCTGAGTTTGTGATTGACCCGAGGTACAACAGTTTGAGTGTTAATTATTTCGTATTAAAACTAAATTTGGCTAAATGATTCACTTGGGATGACTATTGCTATATTTAGTTGTTCATGGTTACATTTGAGCTTGCTTAATGTAGTTCTAAGTTACTTAACCAAAAGTTTATACAAATTGGTGTATAAATTGGTTAACTTGGACTAAATATTTAAGATGAACAGGTTATTGGTTGTATTTATGGTTCAAAATAACAATGTGAAGAGATCGGGATCAATTTGTATAAAGAATCATGGAATTGTGTTGAGTAATTGTCCTTTTAGTCCGAATTAAAGTCCAAAGTCCGTTTAATTAGTCCTTGAGGTTTGTTGTAAATTTCTGTCTCTCAAAACGCAATCAAGAGGCAAAACGCAACTTAGTCTTGATCAAAACGCAATGAAACCTCTAGGCAAAACGCAACTTAGTCTTGATCAAAACGCAGTGACATTCATTTAGCAAAACGCAATGTCTATCTTGGCAAAACGCAATGGCTTCTATGATCAAAACGCAATGACTAAAAAAATTGGGCAGAGTAACGTCTAGTCAAAACGCAATGATGGTCTTCAAAACGCAACCTGTGGAGACAAAACGCAACACACAAAAAAATATCAAATCGCAGTGACTTGAGAATCAAAACGCAACGACTTGAGATCAAAACGCAACGACTTGAATCAAAACGCAATGACTTGAGAGTCAAAACGCAACGACTTGAGATCAAAACGCAGTGACTTGAGAACCAAAACGCAATGAGTTTTAAGTCAAAACGCAATGTCTTCCAATCAAAACGCAACCAGTACAAATGTCACTTTCAAGTACGGTACTTGTTTGTTTCTATACTCAAAATACAATGCTTTTCTATCCAAAACGCAACGAAGCAATGTTCGTTCAACCAAAACGCAACCAAGAAAAAATTCTTCAATCTTTCGATTAAGCCACGAAATGAATTGTAAAACCTTACTAAACGATACTAGGGTTTGTTGTAAGCATGAAAGTACCATACTTTAACACCCTAAGTCACGAAATAAAATCAAAAGATGGTATTTTCTTGCGTTTTTCTTTTCGAACCAAAAGAAAGAAAAAAAATAGTCACGATTTTGATACAAGCAAACACTAAACACCCCTTGGCGAGTGATACCACATGTTATCCTGCTTTAATCCATTACACAACTATATTCTTTACCAAAATGCTAGAAAATAAGAAATCTTAGAGAGAGAAACAAGAAGATTAGATAGAAAATGGTAAGTTACAAGTGATGGAAAAATAACTAACACCCTTCACCAAGTGTGGTGAAGGGATATTTATACCCTAGCCTTCTAGTTGGCTCATGGGCTTTCTTAACGGGTCAGGCTTGGCTAAACTTGGGCTTTCACCCTTAACATGGACAACATTAGATTACAAACCAAGCCCGATGATACCCGACTAGCCTATTACATAACAAGACCTATTTGACTTAATGAGACCGATAACATTCTTGTTTGACTTAATATAATTAAGGCTAACAATCTCCCCCAATGTTGAGGTCTCTTTCTTCAAACTTCTCTGTATCACCGATGACATTGAAGATATGACGTTTAACGTTTATGCTTTGCCTTGTTATGGTCTTGTCTTGTTTGTAATGGCTTTGTTCATCCATGCTTTGTGATCTTGATTTTGAGCCTTTATCTTTTTGACTTTGAGTTCTTGAGATCGTTATCTTGCATCATCTCCTTGACTTGAATCATCTTGATTTGACTTCCTTGATCAACTTGTGCTCTTGACCAACATGCTCATACTTGTTACATTCTTGTTTGACATATGTGATTATAAGTCTAACAATCTCCCCAATTGATGATTCTTTATTTGACTTTGAGGCTCTTTGATGGTGGGGAAGATTAGAATCAACTATCTTGACGTTGAATGATTGACTTTGAAAGCTTGAGTATGAGCATGTGGTTTATGAATCCGACTTCGCTGGAATGAGGCTGCAACACCGTCGTCTTATCCTGAAATAAAACAGTTAGCAATAAAAGATGAATATGGCTTTGTCATTCATCTTGACTTCGGTTGCATTAACCTCCGGTTTCCCGTTTTATAGTATAAATACTATACCTGTGATCAGGTAGATTCAAAGAATCTCCTTGACAGGGTTTCCAGCTCAAAGCGTAGGATCTTCTAACACAGATGTATTAGATTCACCATGCTTGCTAGTTCTCATTACCGGAACGTCTCAAAGCAGACAACACGGTAAGAGTGAATCAGATAGTTACTATCTTTCTGATTAAGTCGTCAATTCATTTACTGGACCAAAATCGATATCCAGTTAGCACAAGCTTGATTCATATAGAATCTTGCAAGTCACCTACCAAGAGCTTGTTTGATGTTGGCTCAAGCAGGATTTCCATCTTCACTGTGAATACTTAAGTATCACTCAGATGTTCTGGCAAGATCTCAAGGATAATGCGTAGGACTCTTTGTTACAACTTGTGAACTTTAAGGTGTTCAGCAAGAGTGTTTTGACATTGTGTCCTAATGAGATTTATAATTTGATCTCTTCTTGGCTCTAGACTCGATTTGTGCACTTTTGGTTTTAGTAATCGGAGGCTGGAGCAGACTGCCACCTATTCAATATCAACAATCTCGGAGTGAGATGTCAATAGATAACGTGTGTATCTCCGTGACAAATGAGACAAGTTTCTTTTGAGAGAAACCCGAATGGCTGGGAAGGGTTGTGCATTGCATCACTGGGTCCATGATGTCGTCTTCAATATCAACAATCATCTTTGTGATTTTGATAGATTATGTATTGACCCGGTTTCTGCCTAAGGTGTAAGGAGGGCTTCTTTCTTTTCACCCTTTATCCATACATTTCTTTTTAATTCTTCAACCCCTTCAATGCTTACCAAGACGTCATTACTAACACCTTGTTGTGATTGTTCCAGTGTTAGCTCAATCTTAGTCGGCATTTTTCCCTTATTCATATTCATCTCCAATCATACCTAAGGACTGCTATTTCTAACTATGGAGTGTCCTTGGGTAGATCCCTCTGGTTCTGGTTGGATCGTAGGACTTATTCCTAACCTAACCACCTTATGACTTCACAATCGTCATGAAATTAATAGGTTGTTGGGTATGAGATCGAACCATAAAACCATTTTCTTACATTGTTATTTTCAAATACTCCCCCTACACATGTGCTCTGAGATTCGAAATTGTTTAGCATATGAAGGAAAGAGTTGCACTTAGAGTCTTAAAGATCACATTCGTCTATAACATATTTTAATCGTACATTTATCCCCTTAATTTTAAATAATAAAACATAGTCATTTAGACCCCAATTGATTAAAATTTACATGAAAAATTCCATGGGGAGAAAAATTATACCATGATATTGCATGAATTCAGATTCTGATAGCTTCCCCATTCAACAAATATTGTGGTGATACCAAATATTTATTAAAACTTGACATTGGAATGAAAAATTGATTTGAACACCACAAAATGTTGAAGATGGAGTGAGATTGCCTTAGTGAACAGTGTATATTAATAATTGACATTTATAAGTTTTTCACATTTTAATTTCCAGAATGTGTTTGGATACATAAAATTAACAATTATGAGGGTATCCGACCACATTAAAAGGCTTTGTTTTAAAAGTCCCCCTCTGAAATTGATTCACATAAAATGACATTCTACGTTACTACCATTTCTTTGAAAAAATTATTCGAGAAAGGGAGTGTTGAACACTCTATTTAACCAAATACCACTTTTTATGGAAAAATACCACAAATTATATTGTAGACAATTTTGACATTGAAAGTTCTTTTTGAAAAATTGTGTTCAACGATTTTAAAAACACATGATAGAAGACTTCTCTTCTATTTTAGAGTAAGCGCACTGAAGCGTACACTTCCCTATAACATTCGGGACCGAGTTATGTACTGAAATGTACATAAGTCATGAGAAAATTTTAGAAATGACATGTTTTGAAAGCATTTGAAACTCCTGTTCGAACTTCATTTACACGCCCGTGTCGATGTTAATCAACATTTCTAGGTACGTAAATGTTATCGATTCCAAGAGACATGTCGAGAAGATTATTTTTGGTATTCTTGAAATTTTTCTGATTTTATATTTTGTTTTTCTAGGTTTATATTTTTCTATTTTCTTTTTGTTGGATTTATATTTTTGTATTTTCTTTTTCAAAAATTTTATAAATCAAAAATAAAGAGAGAATAAAAATATGTACAAATTGATGTTTGATTGATCAAGAAGATTCAATTGCCAGAACCTCCAGTTCATCTGGAGTCAAAATTCACTTTTTTTACATTCACAGAGTCGTCTGACAAGATACTTAAACCTACTTCTTCCGATCAAAAGCTTTAAGTAAACAAAGTCAGCTAACTGGTATTCAGTTCGATTAAGAATAATTTTAACTATACCCTTTTCATCCTATTCCTTTATGAAGTGATATATGACATCGGATGTGCTTGGTACGGAATGCTGGACTGGATTGCACGAGATGGTTTGTGCTGCCTCTTGAGTAACAATACATAGGTTTTTTAGCTAAGTGGATAAGCCATATATCTGTGAGCTGCGTTCTCAACATAGAACTTCGTGCGTAGCACGCAGATATAGACATACATACTAAGCTTATGCTGAAGACCATTGAAGTGCAGTCTGCTTTTTGGCTTATAATGACCAGCTGCTAACCTTATCCACCTAGAAATTGTATGCACCACTGATGTGCCTCTTACGTGAATCGAGACTGCCCTAGCGTGATCCGAATATGAAAAACAGTAAGTTCAGAAACCAGGTGTCCTTCGGCGATACCAGAGACCCATGTTAATGAAGTATTTAAGGTAACTGATAAGATCCGTTTAACCGCAGTAGATGTTTTCTCAGTCGGTTTCGCCTTGATGAGCGAGCACAATGACATGTTGCATTGTATTTATATCTTGGTACTACTTGCTGCTAGGTACATGAGTGCTTCCGTCCATACTCGATATTTCGTTTGGTCGACGGAAGTATCCACTCATGTCAGGCTTCAAGGTTTTTTATGTAGCCATTTGGAGAAAAATCACCTATGCTATCACATGTGGTCATTCCTTGGCTTTTTAAGTATCTCTTGAGCATACTTAGCTTGGTTTATAAAGATACACGATGGGGATTAGTGGATCTGAATTCCTAAAAAAATTTCAGCTCCCCCATCATAGACATATCAAACTTGTTGTGCATTAGTTTTCCAAATCGTTTGAAAGTTTTGGTTGTAGAAACCAAAAATTATGTCATCAACGTAAATTTGCACAAGCAATATTTGTCTTCACCTTGATTAGTTATGAACAGCAGTTGGATCAATAGAACCTTTTGAGAATCCTTTGGATACCAGGAAGTTGGAGAGTTCATCATACCACGCTCTTGGTGCTTGTTTGAGACCATATAATGCTTTCTTAAGACGATAAACGTTGTCAGGATGATATGGGTCAACAAATCCATCTGGTTGGTTTACGTACACTTCTTCCTTAGAGGGTCGTGTAAAGAAATGCCTGTTTTAACCGTCCAATTTGGCTACACTATTAACATGTTTTGTGTGCAGCATTCACAATGAACTAAACGTTTACAGCTTTCCAATCCGAGCAACTGGTGCAATGACTCTTCGAAATCAAATTTCCTTCCTTTTAAGCATATCCCTAGCCACAAGACGAGATTTGTTGCGAATGACAGTATTTTCCTCATCACGTTTATTTTTCCAGAGCCACTTTAAGTTAATGACATTTTTGTAGAGTGGTCTGTCGACTAATTCCCATACATCTAATCGATCAAACTGATGAAGTTCTTCCTGCATTGATTCAATTCCCTTGCAGAAAGCAGCCATGGCTTCTTTGATGGTGTCTTTGGTTCGGTTCGGATCACGGTGAGTGCGAACTCATATAACATCTCGCCATCTGTTTCTAGCTGACGTCTTGTTCTAATTGATTGAGAAGGATTTCCAATGACTTGTTCTAATGGATGATCTTTTGTCCAACGTTGTGCAGAAGGATGGTGTTGATAGAAAGTATGCATGTTTGACGAATCAACATGACGAGACGATGTCTCCCCTTGTTCTTGTACCGGTGTACTGAAGATGTTGATAAATTCATCGTCGTCAAATTTGTTGCACTTTTCTGTATTGGTTTCTTGCTTAAAAATAATGTTCTCAGGTGCAGTGACAGTTGGTACTTGAGTTGGAGTTTGATGTGTTGAATGAATGTTCAATGGAGGTGGATCTGCAACATCGGTTGTTGTAGAAGTGTGAGTTGTGTTATGTTGTTGACATTTATCAGGATTATCAGCAGCATGTACAGCGGAAGACTTTGACACAACAGGAGAATTTCCATTGAGTAATTCACTGAACATCGGACTATATGATATTCCAGCTCATCTTGCGTTGTCTACTGTCTCAGCAACTTGAGAAACATTTCATTGACTTTGGGACCGGGACTTAAAACTGTTTGTTCAAGTACATTGTCGAACATTTAGTGGATCGGGGTCAGAATGACGTGATCTGGACGCCATTTGACTATTCATCAAAGTTAATGAATTGTTTCAACTATCATTTTGTTCTCTTGTTAAATACCCTGTAAGCCTTTTGAAACTGAGTAGAATACCAACAAAAATACATGCATCACCTTTTTTCCTTATTTTATCAGATTTTCACCATATTTGATGACTGTAGCAAGGGAACCAAAGATGTGAAAGAACTTGACTGACGGTTTCCGGGCCATTGATGATAGGTAGGTGTTTTTCATGTCAAGGAATTACAAGTGATCGGTTCTTGGAGTAGTAAAACATGCTGTTGCAATTGCTTCAGCCAGAAGAACAAAGGTCCTTTAGCGGCGCTTAGCATGTTTCGAGCTGCCTCAACAAGAGTATACGGTTCGTCTTTCGACACTCGTTTTGTTCAGGTGTGTTGAGCAGTGGACGTTTCGTGTCTTATTCCTCTTTTGCAAGTATGCATGAAGAGTTTTATTATGAAATTCCGGTGAGTTTTGTCAATTGAAACTGTTGTAAATGAGCATGAAGTCCTCTTTGGGAACAAGTTTTTTCTGTGTGGAAAGCAAATGAGAACTCAAGGTGTTTCGTCACTTGGACCCTAAAGAAGGTGAGTCCTAGTTATCGGCGAGTTGTCATCAATAATTACAAGAACAGACTTCTTTCCATTAATGCTTTCTACCCGCATTGGACCACATAAGTCCATGTGTAGAAGTTGTAACCTTCTTTTTGAGCTCAGGGTAGTCTCAGTGTCGAAAGACTTTCTTTTTGTCTCCCCAGTCACAAAGAAGAACAGAGATACTCTTTGACGGAATATTTCAGCTTTAGATGGCATTCATAATATTATTCTTGAATAGGCTAGTTGATGGACTGTCGAAAAGTTTAAATGAGTTAGACGATGTGCCATAACCACGCTTTAGAACGATGTTTGCTTTAGCCATAAGCAAATTGATTGGAAGTTGTGGAGTCTTGTAGAGGATAAATGGAATACAAATCTATGACAAGAGAACCTGTGAGATGATCATTTGCATGTCTATTCATAGGTTTTTAATTGTCAGTCTCTGATAAGCAAACTTCCTATTGCGGCTTCACAGAAGGTGACCTTAGGAGATTTAATTTGTGATTAAGCCCTTCGAAGTTATATTAACAGGGTGATGGTTATAGTTGACTGGTTTCATGTGAAGACATTTTACTCGGTTGGTGGGATTGTGGGTGATGGGACAATTTATTACTCCCGGCGACTGTTTTGTGACTACAAATTTTGTAGTTAGAGTTGTTTGTTTGGTTCCTGGTACATGGGCTTTGGTGACACCCCTAGACGTACGTACGATGAATAGAATATCTTAAGTAGCTGCAAAAGAATTAGATGTCTTTGACCGTCATTGGACACAGTGGAAACCTAGGAGTCTTAGTTCAATAATATTAGCAGTTCGAGATGCATTTACTTGAGGCCATACTTAACGTCTTGGTTAAATTTTCCTATTTGAGACTTTAGGTTTCCTATTGTATCCGAGGTGGTGAAGATACTTTGGATTTACGTCACCATCTGAAGGTTTCTTAAACTTGTTCTATATAGCGTCCTTGTTGTGTTTCTATAATTTTCTTTTGAAAAGTAGAGTCTGTTGCATCGGGTTCTATTATTGGATGTTGTTTATCGTGGGGGGATATGGCGGTATGGGCGTGCGCAGAATGTACTATTAGGCACAAGCCTTGGGTTGTACTACTGGTCAGAGATTTCTCAGGCCTTTATTTTTTTGGATTGTAACTCTCATATATCTTGTTTTTCTGGGCTGCCACAATTTTTCACTTGGTTCTATGTCTTTGGGTTCATGGCTAGGGATTAAAGGTGCTGGATTCCATAGGGATGGTGTCGATGGGTATGTAGGGGGTGGTGCGGGTTTTAGGGATTAGGCCGACGGGGGTTGGCGAAGTTCGGGCGGCGTACCAGGGTCGTGGGTGTGAACATGAGCGTGATGCATGTTGTTTGAGATGTAGCTCGGGGAGAGGCGTCTATAGGTATTGGATCTTATTCTAATAGTGGGTATGTGGTTTGTACTAGTAGGGCGGGTGGGTGCCGATTGGCGGGTGCTGGTTATGTGTAGAGGGGGTCGTAGGTGGTGTTGGAGTTGGGTGCATCGTAGTTGTATGCACAGGGTCGAGTGATCTGGGGGACATGGCGCAAGTGCTTGGTGCTTATGTGAGCGGTGAGCATTTTGGGTGGGTGGGTCGGGGGGGGTTTCTTGATGGGGTCTATGGGGGGGGGGGTTCGGGCCAAACGTGGGTACGGTGTGATCTAGAGGGAGGGGACTTCTCCGATGTTGCGGTTTTTATTGGGGGGGTCACGGTTTCTTGGTCGTGTCGGGGAAGGGGGCTTTAGTGAATGAGAGGAGGTGAGTCTATAGTTCAAGTCGCGTGGGGGATGTTAGGATGGGTGGCATTTGTGGGGGAAGGGATGAGAGGGGAGTTGAGTGGGGCAGGATTAGATAGGTGGGATTGGGCAGGGGGGGGCGTTGTGGTCTGCGGTACTTGCAGGGTATGGGACTTTTTGTCGGGGATATGGCTTGCTGTTTTGTCGGGGGTCAGGATGGTGGAGGGGTTTGTTGGGGGATGGGGGGTGATAGGTGCGGGTATCGGGGGGTTTGCTACTCATCCCATTTAAGGGGAGTCTGTGGTTGAGCTGGGGGTGAGGTTTGCGGAGGATTTTAGAGGGGTATGGGGGCGTAGGGGGGGTTTTGAGAGGGGGATTGCTGATGCGGGATATGGGGGCAATTGGGGGAGGTTGGTTGATTGGGATGTGGTGGTTTAGGATGTCACTTTGCATGGTGTATACGGCAAATGGTGGGAGTGGATCTTCGTTATAGGGGTGCGGGTGTGGTCTGTAGGAAAGGGTTTGGGTTGGGAATTGGGATGGATATTTATCATCGTGTTTTTTTTTTGTGTCAGTGTTGTGGATTTGACGAGTTGGCTTCATCTTCATGTTGAATAGGTTTTTTTGTTTCTCATATACTGCTTCCTGGGCACGAGGGCGTATATCATTGGGTATTGATGGGAGTTGTACGCTTTTTGAAGTGTGCGTCTTTGGGCGGGTGCCAACAATTTTGGGACCGGCAAAGTGGCAGGGGCGCGGGTTGGATTGGTGCAGTGGGGTAATTTTGTGGGCGACAGTGTGATTGGGGGGGGTAGGCTTAGGGGATATAAGAACACAGAGATGAAGGACATATTTTGAGGTGTAAATCGTGCGAGGGATTTATAGAGGGGGTTGAGGGTTATGGGCTTGGTGTGAGTGGGTTCTACGGGGGATCCCAAAGGTTTTGGTTGCTTACATTCGAGTTGTCATTATCTTAGTCTTTGGGTACGTATTGTCTCTATTGGGGTTATTGGACGTGGAGAATGTTGTTTTGTCGCTCGCTTTGTCGTGGGTTGGTTTTGTGGGTGGTGCTTATACCGTCCTTTTCCACGTGTTGTGGATCTCGTACACTCTTTCTATATGTGTAGTTAATCTGTTCTTAATATATTGTATGAGTAATTGACTGTATTGGTGATTACGGCTGTTCTTTTTCTTGAGGTATAGGTTGGTCTGTTTCTGGGGAGATTCAGTACGAAAAGATTTTCAGCCTGTGATTCCTTGATAATCTTCTGAAGGGGGAGGCGATAGCTTGAGCTGTCTGTTGGTAATCGCGCGGTGTGAGCATATTTCGAGGGTTTACTTTGTTACGAGGTTGATGTCGGACTGTGTTGGAATGTGGGGGTAAGGCGGGGGTGTGGTATTGTGTGGATTTTTCAGGGTCGGGGAGGTTAGTAATGCATTGGTAGGGTGAATAGGGTAGTCGGAGGTAAGGATAGTGGGGGGGATAGATATAGGCGGTTGACAGAGGAGGGAGGGGGTATGGTGGGTGTCTCTGGGGGGAGGGTGGGGATCATTTGAGACGGGTGATGTGCAGTTTGAGGGGGTGGGTTTGCATCGGGTGGGGAGGGAGGTGTCGTATGGATGTGGTGTGGGGATTTTATCGTGGGGGTTGGTATGGGTTTGACCACGGGTGAGGAACCAGGGATCATAGTTTGGGAAAAAGGGGTCATGTGTTGGAATAATGATGGTGTAGGTAGATTCGAGAGATTACGAGAGGGGTTAGGAGGTTATACTCCGGGAGGGAGTTTTATGATTGGTGGTATGGAGGGGTCTAGGGAAATGGGGGGGAGGCGGGTTTTGGGGGTGGGCGTTGGTGGAGTTTAGGGGTGGAGGAGGTGGGGTTTATCGAAGATTGGGATAAGGCGATAATAGGGCTGCATTATTTCGACTTGGTGGTGGTGTGGACATTTATGGGGGGGGGGGGGGGGGGGTGGTGATTGGGATCGACATGTGTTGTCGGCGGTTGGTATTGTAAGATGCTTTGCTTAGGGCCACGGACGGAATTCTAGTGATTGCTGTTGGGATGTTGAAGTACGGGATGAAGAGTCGCGAGATGATGATTTCTGTGTGCAAGCTCCCGTGATCAATTTAGTGATTTTGTGTCACCTTTTTACGTCAGTTTTATTGTCAAATTATTGATCAGGTTGCTCACAGGATGTTCATTTTACTTGGCAAAAACACTTTATAGTTGTCATTATTTTTCTGTTCCTACTTTGTATGTGGAAGAATCATCTATGTTTGGTAACACATGGTATTGGTCTTCTTGTTTAGGCGTTATTCTGGTAAGATGGAATGTGTCGGGACTGGGTCTGTGTTTACGGTGAGGAATTGGCAGGTGTTAATGTTAAGACTTGCATGACTGGTGATGCAGGCCATCTGCTGATGGGGCTGATTTTCTAGGTTCCTAAGTGCGTAAGGAGGGGGGTCACTTGTTTACTGATTGGAGTGTGATTTGACTGCAGTAAGAGGTTGTAGAGGGGCGGAGGGGGACGTTATTGTACTTGTTTCTTCGGCCATTATTGCCGGGCTGGGTTATCTGGTATACATGTCGGCGGAAAGTTAATGGATGTTACAGAATGGTGAAAGCTCGGAACATGCTTACTGGGTTAGGGAAGCGGTGGGTGAGTCACTGGGGCAATGGATGGGCGGGAGGGGTGTTGCGTTGGACTGGGAATCGTGTCTCATAGACTGCGTGGTGGTTGATTGTCGAGATTGGTGGGGGGGCGGATGTGGGGGGGGTGTGGGGGTGTTGGGGTGTGTTTGGTTTTGAAAATGAGTGGGGGGCTTGAGACAGAGGGAAAGGGGTATGGTAAGATGAAGGCTGGTTAAGGTGCTGTCGTTCTGGTTCCAGTATGTAGCGTGATGTTGTGGGTTCATTTGTGAGGGGAATGAGGGAGGTGGTTTGAATGTTCGCCCGATTCTGGTGGAGGAATATTGGAGTGTTTTGTGTAGGTTAGGATTTTGATGATGGTATATCGGTTGTTTGATTGAGAACATGTGCACGGGCGATCATTACGCCGTATGTGCTTTAGGTCTCTTAGCTCTTATCTCATTGCTTCTTTCTGTGTTTCTTCTGATTGGTCTATATGCTGGTGATAGGAGACAGTCTTCAGCGCCGGTAATCGGCGTTTATAGTGGAAATTTCTGGGGATGGCGGGGTAGGCGTAGGGTATAGGTTGTAAACGGGTCAAGTTCTAGTGCTGGATTAGTTTCTTGTCATCTGTGTAGGTGGTCTAGAGTGCGATGCTCTTAGTTAATCACCCCATAGTTGGTGAGTATTTAGTTGTCAAAGGGTGGACAACGCATGCCGTGATACCGGTGTTTTTTACTTTCGCAATTTTTATTTAGTGGGTTCATTCGATCGTGATCATTGTTGGAGGCTACCTTGGATGCTTCCTTTCTATTGGCACTTTCCTCTTTTCAATTGTTTAGGACAAAGCTTCCTTTTGTGGAGTAGATTTTTCGTTTTTTCTAATCCATTTGAGAGAATGATATGATAGGATCTGCATGCTTCATCACTTGTAGTTGATTTCGTATGTATTGGGTAACATTCTTTATTGTTCTCCATATACTCTATGGTTGTGGTATTGAATGATACTACCGTCAGCATCGGGATTCGGGCTGCTCTGCCCAATTGATGACGTGTATGGTGGATTTATGGAGACAATAGTGGAATGGTGGGAAGGGGTGGGGGGGGGGATTGGGTTTCTGTGTTGAGGTAATTGACTCGTATAGGATTGGCCCGTGGAGTTAATGGTACGGGGTGAGCGGCGCGTCAGGATGACTGGTTTGTGCTTGAGGATGAGATATGGGAGGTGGGTAGTGGGACATTGGGGTGTTCGGGGTTGGGGTCAGCGGGGTTGGTTGGGTCTTGGTTTTATTTGGTTATCGGCTGTTGTTGTGGTAGGTTGGGTGGGTTTGTGGTTGTCTAATGGATTTATCGTTTTCCGGGATTTTTACTTATAGATTGTTTAAAACCCGAGGTAATTTGTAGCGTTGAGGTCGCTGGGTATATTTTACTTTTTATCAAAAAAGGTGTTTAACCCCAATAAAGGGATTGGGTATGAAGGAATGTATGGAGGTTTGCTACTCCCTTGTTTATTTGTTGAAGGGGGGGGTGGTGGGGGGTGTAGGGGGGTGAGTGGAGGTTTGGGACATTGTTGGACGGTTTGTTTTTGTCAATTTGGAAGAGGTTGGAGGAATTGTTGTTTGTTGGGTCGTGAGGGGTTGGGTGGTGGGTTTCGGGGTGGTTGAATAAGGACAAATTTGTCGGTCTTTATTACCATCCTGGTATGACAGAAAAACCAGGGCATGCATTAGGAGCGGTTTAAGGTCGTAATTTTTTTCAAGGCAAATTAAGGGTTTTTCAAAACATGGGATTTCAATGCCGACAAAATACCGGCCAATGACTTTAGGTTAAAACGCAACTATCTTTGAACAAACGCCCCTGTGATCATTTTTTTAGCAAATCGAATTGGATCTAACTTTGGATATTGGCTTTAATCACGCAATCGGTCCTTGGTCTACTTCATGCATTGCGTATTCTTTATATTTGTTGGAAGTTGGTTTGTTGTGTCACAATACGCA
Source organism: Tanacetum coccineum (assembly GCA_026074375.1). Classification (NCBI taxonomy): domain Eukaryota; kingdom Viridiplantae; phylum Streptophyta; class Magnoliopsida; order Asterales; family Asteraceae; genus Tanacetum; species Tanacetum coccineum. The sequence goes on along the minus strand of BQNB010000503.1, from coordinate 35,746 downwards.
AAAAAGGATGGTCGTGATGTGCCAAAAAGCTTCGCTGGGTGGTCTTTTAGCTTATATCCTTTTGTGCAAATCGCTGATAGTTTCTTGGGTACCCTTTACGTAGTGACGTTGTGTATCCAAAAACGCAGCGACTTAAGTACTATATACGACAAGCAACGTCTGTCGTATAGTGTGATTCAATACCACCTGTGACTTTGGAGAAAACCAAAAAGCTGTGATTTACCGAGAACACATAAAAGCTTGGATAGGGAGAAATCTATTTCGCTTACAGAGATGATCTTGAGTAATCACTTTATGATGCGCGGTATTGAGAGAACCATAACACCCGCAATATGCGTGTTGTAAGCCTTTATGCTTCTCGTCTTCCAATCAAAATGCAACATAATCACTATGTCAACTGCTTTCAAGTTTCGATGGTACGTGTTTGTTTCTCTACTCAATATCGCCAAAAGCTATCTTCTATCCTTATACTCATCGTAGCCATGAGGGGACTGTCAACCCATAAACGCAACCCAGAAAAAATTCTTCAATCTTTCGATTAAGCCACGAAATGAATTGTAAAACCTCACTAAACGATTTATAGGGTTTGGGTGTAAGCAAGAAATGTCCAATATTTAACAACCTAGTCACTTAATTAAAATCAAAGATGGTTGTTTTCTTGGCGTTTTTTTTTAGACCAAAAGAAGAAAAAAATAGTACGATTTTGATACAATGCAACACCCTATACCCTTGGCGAGTGATACAACTTGTTATAACACTAGTTACTCCATGACTCTTCTATATTGCTAATTCCTTTGGGCTTGAAATTAAGAAATCTTTCGAGGAGAGGGAAAGGAAGAAGACAGACCGGGAAACAAGAAAGGATGATTTGATTAGAGAGGAGTGTGGAGGATACAAGGTGTAATGAAATGTAAACCAACCACCCTTCACCAAGTGTGGTAAGGGATACTTTTTTACCCCTAAGCCCTTTCTAGTTGGCTCATGGAGACTTTGCTTACGGGCCTGGGCTAACGAGGAAAGCCTATACCTCCAAATAATACACATCTATTAACGAAATGAATGATGGCACCAACGACCATTTGTGTGTGAAAACAAGATATACTTTCTGTTTACTTCTCTCATATGTGCTGGTAGATATCTTTAAGGAACGCGTCTCGTCTGTGTCATTCTGTATCTTTATCGTAACAGATAACTCCCACGCTAACATGAGTGTACAAGAGTAGACCGTCACCATTCAAATACACTATTGACAAAACAATACAAAGCCCAAAGATGCACCGAAACACAAGCACACAGAAGTTCTAAGAAAAATTAAAACAAGTATAGATCGAAATGTGCTGTCTTTACCTCACGTTGACTTGTCATTACAATAAGACTATTGTGAGTAGCATTCTATTCTACGCAATAAATGCTGTCATCCATCACCACAACTAAAAACATTCATCTCCGCACTCCGCGGAAAATACAAAAGTTTACTGTTGCCAAACAGGGGTGTAACATACATTATATCAGTTTGGTGTCATCAGATCAAATGACTAATAGAAGAAATGTAACAGTTTTAAGAGAAGATCTTCGAGTTACGTGCATATTTAGAGAGGAGCGTGCTGTTGAAAATATGGTGCATGTCTAGGTGACAGGAAGTACCGATGAGCAGTAGTAGGTGGATGCGGTGGTAAAATGAAATGAACAATGGGTTGTTCTTGAATAGGTAAATAAAGAAGAAATTACCTCTGTTCAATTTTTTTTTTTAAATAAAAATAATGGGTATAAGGTCTTCTTGTTGATGGAAGATGAAATCGCATACGTGTGAGTGCATTTCCTGTTTGAAAGAATAATAAAACCAAAAATGTTGTGGAGTGAATCGTAGAAGACACAAAAATACAAATTCACTGGGTGTAAGAGAGAGTATGTGAGTGACTTTATGGAAGTCTTTTGACAATGCAAAATGTTGATATATCATCTGACCGCAAAATCAAAAGAAAAATTACCTTTCATTTTTTACAGCGATTTTCTAACTTAACAAAAAGTCATCATCTTCAGTGATTGGTTCTCAGAGAGTCAGCTTGATGCCAAAGCGGTTGAGTGGAATGTAGGGTGTGAAGAAGAAAACTCGCTATAATCAAATAAAAAAGTAAGTAAGATGGGTAGCGTATATTAGTCAAATAGAATCACTCTGTACATCTGTACGTAAGATGGGAGCGTATATTAGTCAAATAAGAACTCAACATTAGGTACACGTGTTGCTTGTTTTTTGAGGTGTGTATGACTTTGACTGCATACTTATGTGTCTTTTTTTAGGAGCTGACGTGCCCTTGTTAGAAAGAAAGAGCTCTCACTTATATTATAGGTAGATAAGTCATTTTCTTGAGTCGGGGTAAGAAAAAAAACTTAATCAAATTAAATCCGTCGCTAAGTGTAAGATATTATAAAAAAAAGCATATAAGTATTTATGCAAAATATACCAATTTTTCTTTTCCTTTTCCCTTCGAATTTGGAGTGTATATTTATCTAGAAAAAATAATTTTCTACCATTTTCCTTTCAAATTGATTTTCTTTTCTTTACAAATAACTAAAGAACACAATAAATATTTAGTTTTTTTTTTCCTTTTCCCTGAAATATTAACTCACCAACAACACACAGTTAATCGAAATATTAACTCACCAACACACTGTTAATCGGATATCACACATCACGACCAGTGGCGGAGCATAATAGGGGCTAGAAAGGGTGCTGCCCCCCCCCCCCCCAATTTGTTGCTCACAATTAACGACCTATATGGAGACAGTGATATATAAAAGTATTTTACATCATGCATCCTAAAAACTTGGTACCAATACACGGCTAATGAGAATAAGTCAGTTTAAAATAAAAAGAAACATGCATAGTTGCAGTTTTTTTCACTTTTAGTCTCTTCGTATATGATTTGTTATTTTTTTCTCTAGTAGAAATTAATTTCATTTATAATAATTCGATTACACATGAATGTCTAAAGCTTTGAATAGTTTAAGAAGATAGTTGCCAATTGTCTAATGAGTATTGATAGTTTATTAGTCTTGTTTCTCGTTATAGTTTGTTCTATAAGAATGTTACATTTTATTCTCGAAATTTTTTGGCCCCCCCAATCAAGATGGTCAAGCTCCGCCACTGATCACGACCGACCATCGCATGTTACACCACATCTACCTTTAATATCGATTAACAAACAAATTTGCTATTCATTTAAAATTGGAAAAAAAATCTTCTCATGTTCAAAATAAACATAATAAGAGCACGGGGTCTAGTGTTGAACCGTAGAAAAAATGGTGTTACATCACCACTTTTTTCATAACACTAAAACACCCCATAACACCAAAAAATCATCCCTAGCCAACACCACAATTTTTGGTGTTATTGGGACCCACTTTTCCTACCTTTTTGTATTCATTTATATAAAGAAAAACTTATAAACTTCAAATTTAAATTTCATTAATTAAAAAAACACATTACATAAACTAAAAAAACATAAACTTAAATAAAAAAAATTACATAAAAATAAAACGTACTCGTGTTACTATTCACAACATCTACATGCTTTAACTTTTGCTACTCAAAATGAAAATGCGCTCTCCGGGTGCGCTTTGAGATAAAAAATAAAGGCTAACGTTCACTTCATGGGACGGTTTTCGTTGCTTTTCAGACTACTACGGGGATAAGGATTACAAGTTATGGTAACAAACTAACTCCTTTGTGTGCGAGGAAGATCTTTCTAATGGACGTAGTCTGGTGCTAGAGGACAGGGCTTTGTCCGCGTATCTTATCTAAGGTCTGGGTCTGGTTTGTAAGACAGTAGTCTCTTTGTAGAACATCCTTTTTGGAGTAGGTATTGTCACTACTTGTCATTCCTAACTTAGAGACTAAGAAGCAGCATTGCCGGGCACTATCACAATTTCATTTGGCACGTAAGGTAGCTGCTGGATAAAACGCGCAAAAACAAAGCTCTAGTCCGGTATGCTTGATCTCTTCGTCTGGCGACGATGCGCAGGATTTTCTCCCTATTAGTATGCCTTTTTCTGGGATCACTTCTTGTATCATTATGCAACCATAATACTTACACAAGTGCGATGGGGGAAAAATGGTTGTTACAGCACCACTTTTTTCATAACACGATCTTCTAATAAACCTCATAACACCAAAGTCAGTCCTAGCCAACACCACAATTTTTGGTGTTATTGGGACCCACTTTTCCCACTTTTTTGTATTCATTTATATAAAGAAAAACTTAAAAACTTCAAATTTAAATTTCATTAATTAAAAAAAACACATTACATAAAAATAAAACGTACAACTAATTATTAAGGTTCCACAAATGTTTCACAATATCGTGTCGAAAGTCTTCATGATACTCTTACGCTGCCCTCTATGTTCTTTGTTCTTCTTCGTTGTCTCGATCGTGTCGACCCATGTACGTTGAATATTAGTTTATGGAGAAGCGTACATATGTCAATATTCACTAATATCAAATTTTTGATCTTCCAATATCATGTTACGTAATATCTTTAAAACTAACTATGTTTAAGCTATATCTAATATAAAAACACAAACTTTAACATTTTTAACATCAAAATTTATATTTCTTATATTTTCATGTAAGAGAGCTTTAGAACACAAAATTTTGCAAGTTTTAACAAGATTATACGCACACAAACTACATATAATCACCCCATGGCGACTGATACCAATTGTTGTATATCAATCCCACACAACATATATGATTCGGCTAAAACTTAGAGAAAGAAAGTGAGTTGGAGGGTTTTCTAGAGAGAGAAAGGAAATAAATGTATTAGATTAAATGAAAACCAACACCCTCTCCATGTGTGAAGAGAGTATTTATAGTACAAAGAGTAAAATGGGGCATGGACTCCATGGATAGTCCATGGGTCGGCTCGTTTCCTTTCTAAACTTAATATTACGTGTACTACGAGCAAAGACTTAATATATTTAGTAGTGACTGAGACTTTTCTGAATTCCTAACTGTAACACCCCCAAAATCAGGTAGCAGCGGAATGGTAACAATGGGGTGCTACGTCAAAGTACAACAATCAAGATATAGGAAACGACCATAAATGGACGTTTAAGACAAGATTTCATTCGATGCCATAGCAAAATATCAGAGTTTATACATTAGGTCCCATATGTTTTATAAGTCATAAACATTTCACATACATTTTTAATTATACCAAAAGCTTCATAATACCAAAAGATGACTTAAGTTTTTAAAGATAATAAAAGTTGCATAGACTTTAGATAAAACACAGAATCCGTCTTCATTGATATCCGCCACGGCTCCCCTCCAATCTTCATACCCTAGGACCTGAAATTACATGCTAAAAGTCAACACAAAGGTTGAGTGAAATCATAGGTTTATCGGTAAAAAGGGTGGACCACAAGATCGAAGTAATAGTAGACTCTGAAACACATTCAGTAGTCCAAAACGTTTATTATTGCACTAAGCTCATGACCCCGAAGCCTTAACTAGATTTGTGCCCCAATCAGAATATAGGATGCTTGCCAACAACCTAACACCTCTCAATGTTAAATGCACCTTGATCAAACTAGTGACCCAAGGAAAGGTGGGGATTGTCAGTCCCGATAGATCTATCCACAACACTCGCGCTTACTACAATAGCAATTAACGGTTCATGATAAATAGGGACTTCACGGCAATAAGGTAACTTAGCAATAATATTCAGGCAGTAATCTGGATAGCATACACTTTGTAAACACTTTGAAAACACTTAGAAAAACACTTGTGTCCAATAGTAAAACAAGCAATGTAATTCACCCCGTAGATTTTGTAAAACAATCACGTAGTAAAAAGGGGGCTATGAACTCACCTCGAGTGAATGGTAATCAACAAGTATTCACAATAGAAAATGCGTCACGCTTACGATCGAATGCAACCTAATCCAATATAGGTCGTATAAGTACTAAACACTTTGATTATTTATAGGTCGTATAGCTCATCATACTATCGTTCGGGCTATCATAATTAAGAGGTCATGTAGTGACGTATGAGGAGCTAGGACACTTTAAATCGTAAATCCAACAACTCGTCGATACGCCACCCCGAAGAGGCCTCATTATGAAACTCCCTAGTAATATAGTACTTTGATTAACTAATACCACATATAATTCTATATAGCTACATCACCATCTAATCGTTTTAGTGAAATCATATTTATAAAGTAAAAACGTTTATAAGTATACTTTAGTAAAACTGGCGTAACTTTCTCGTTTTAAGTCCGTTTCTTTCGTTTCTTATGTCCACGCCTTCGTATTAAGACGAGTTATCAAAATATAACATTTTCAAAATTTGAGTTTTTCTGATGAATAGTGATTTTACTGTTCATAACAGTTATATATTTATTTTTATAGATTTAGTTATCGTAAATCTCGTAAATGTCGTAACTTATTCGTTTTAACTCCGTTTTTAGCGATTCTTTCGAGCACGTCTTCGTATTTAAATGTTCTATTCATTTATGATGTTTTTCCAAAAATAAAGTCCCTGATGAACAGTAACTTTTTATAAAATTATTTTTATAAAAGTATTAATTATCGTAAACTTGTAATCGTCGTATCTCCTTCGTTATAAATCGGTTTTTCAAGTTATTTACATGCCCACGATCCTTGGGACATGTAGTATCTTATAAAATCATAAAGATAGAGGTGTAAACTTTCAAATTCAAACAACCCCTAAATGGGTTTTTCTCAAAATGTGTTTAAAAGTCGTTTTTATAACTTTTTAGCTTAACCACTTTGTTACAAGTCCATTACAACCCTTATTATCATATGTCATACATATTATTATGTCCATTAGTCCATGATATATTCAACCACATAACACATGAATAAGTGTACAAAATTATAATCACAAGCAAAAATATGTTTTACATGTTTAAAAGTAACCTAATGGTGATTTCACTACATAGAACTTATATACACATAAAATGATAAATGTAAAGACATAAAGGGTTTTAGATAACCTTATGGTGATGTATGATGATGAGAAATATGTTCTAAACCCTTGTTTAGATTATAAACCAAAGCACACACAATCAAAGAAACCCTAAACCCTAATCTTCCATTTTTTTGCTTAACACTTGTAAAGACTTAACCAAGCCTTCAAATCTTCTTAGGACATCTTAGATATGTTGTAGGAATGTATGTGAATGTGTTAAATAAAATTTGGTATGGATTTGGTGTTGGTCTTGTGGTTGTCGTGAGCTAGAGAGGAGATGGAAGGGAGATTTTATGTGTTTTACACCTTGAAAGTGAGAAGTGTGTGTGTATTTCACTAGTAAAGGCCTTATATACTCTAATGACTAGTCAAAGACAAGATGAGGATTTCTAGGGAAAGTATGGTCAAAAGTATGGGAAGTATAGGAAGTATGGCTTGATTTAATGTGTAGAGATGTACATGACCTTAGGTATGGTTTATAAGTCCTTATGTTCCCTAAAGTGTGAATCATCCCATGAAATTATGGAGGAAATATCTAGCTAGCTAAAAGAAAGTATTATACTTGAAAAAAATGAAAGTATAATGTTATAATGTAAAGTGTAAGTTATAGATTTAATTTAGAATTTAGACAATATACTTTTGTAAATTGAATAGGTCTAGCTTATTACTGTATATATGAGGCGTTCCATTTGATAACGGGGTATAAGTTTTATAAACTTTGATCATTGAAAATAAAATAAGCATTTGTTTGAAGCATAAATTAATTTATGTTTTCCGGGTTAATGCTAAACGTACTTTTATCGCGTAACGAAACAAGTTTACGTTTCCGGGTATGCCTAAACGTACTTTTATCGCGAAACGTAAACAATTTACGTAACCAATAAAATAAAATATAAAAAGTTGATTATTACTTTCGTAAAATAATATATTGCTTGCTTGACGAAAACTTTAATTTATTTGGTGTCCGTTTACGTTAAATGTTGATTTTTAACTTACGCGATTTAACTTTAACTATTAAAATTAAAAGTAAACGCGTGCGAGAATAGAAATAAATAGTGGATTAAATAGCGTCGTAAATGACCTGAAAATACAGAATGTTATACTTATCATATCAACAAGTCTTTCTAATATACTTCTTGTAAATAATATTTTTCTCCAAAGTTATTTTCACAACAAACTCTTTTAAAAAAATCCCAACTTTCACATAAAGACCATATTCACATAAACATTTCTTTAAGTTATTTCTTTAAAAAAAAGGTCTTCTTCAAGATTATACATTACTTATGTTTAATCACTTTAAACTATCAAAGTTCATACTTATTTATCAAAAATAAAAAAGGCTTTATTCAGTTACTGTATGTCGGTGCTCTTAGTTTTGCAAGTCGGTGCCCTCTGTCAACAGCACCGGAAGAACTGGCCTACAGTAAACTTGTTGGCTATAAATACCAACTCATTTTTCTTGATTCTATATACTTATAAATACAATTCTCTTTCTAGATAATCAATGTATAACTGATCTTCTATTCCTCTTATGTTCTTTGTCTTTGTAGATCTATTATGAAGATATATTGTCAAGATAAGTACTCCTAAAGTATTATCTTGTCATACCATCTTACAAGCAAGGTTTCCACATCCACATGAACCAATCTTCTTAATCTCAAGCTCTTTCTATCTTATCATTCTTATTATTCCTTCTATGAAGTGTAAAGTACTTAGGTGATGATGATGTAAATGTAAATGTTTGGTACCTAGTAGAGAACAAACATCTTTGAAGTATTGTAAACCATATTGTAGGTTATATCATATCTAGATTAGGAATGGTGTATGGGTGTTAGTATATTGGTGAATAGTTCTTTCTCATAGAACCCGGTGTTTTACTTAGCACCGGTTAAAGGGTAAGTAAATGTTGTGAGGCTTCTCCGCCAGTTAAAGGAGTAATGGTGATTAGTGAATTCAAACTCTCGGGTAGGTGACTCGGGGAGTGGAGTAGGGCAATGAAGGTGTCCTTGTAGCCGAACCACTATAAAAGAACGTGCCTTATATCTTTTGCATCCTTACTAGTATTATTTATATTCACTTGATAAGCATGTGGTGCGTTAATTATAATCATGAATACATCACATAGTCTAAACATCCTAGTTGCGGAAAAGTCAAGGCTTAGTACGTTTTAAGCTTTGTGTTTAGACTATTGCTCAATGTATCCTTGATTTGATTTGAATACGCCCATGTGTTTAGGTACTTGTTGTTTTATTGTGACCACTAAATCTATTTCACATTAAATCAATCATTGATGGACAATTAGATATAAAAGATTTTAAATTTTATAAACAAACTTTTTGATACAAGAAAATTTTAAGGGAAAACGCATTCACCCCCCCCCCCCCCTCTACGTTTTCCACAATTGGTACCAGAGCAGGTTACCGAAGATTTTTCAAATAGATTGTATTTTTAAAATCTTCAAAATTTAATCAAGCATTTTTTTTAATCATAATACATATGCACGAAATTATTTTGAATATTCCTCTCTATTGAAGCTTAGGTAAGAAGATCAAATGGAAAGGTCAATTTTTTTCTAAAACTCAAATCTGGCCCAAATAGCTGTTCTTCCGGTGCTATTGGTAAAACGGCACCGACTCAGGTATAACAACAGCATCGGCTATCTGATATTTTTTTTTATTTTCAAATGGGCCAATAATTCTTTTTTCTGTGCCTCTAGATAAAATGGTGCTTATGGGATTTAGATGATTAAATATTGTGGGCTAAAATTTTGGACTTAAACAACTTTTATATATGAGTAAATAATAGATTTTCTTTTGTAGATCTAGATAGATAAAATCTTTTCTTGTGATGTTTTACTATATGGTGTGTATTTATGTGCTTTTAATTATAGGAGAAATTTACATATGTATAAATCATGAAATATATGTATTTTTTCTCGGGTATAGCATACTTTCGCGTCTTTCTTCTCAAATTCCCATCTCATCTAAAAATTCGATGCTTTGTCACAAAACTTTTGAGTATAAAATCTATTTATTCAAAATTCAAAAACCTCTTCACTCTTCCCCACACCAACCTCAACGGTTAACCCTCCCAAATATAAAACTCATTCATCACTCTTCTCTTTCACTCATTCTCCATTTCAAATTTCTCATTTCTTCACTCTCTAAAAAAACTCAACAGTTTTTTATCATGGAAGCATTTATGGAAATTCTAAGCCCCGTCTTGCTCATGATCATCATCTCGCTCTTAATACTCGCGTATCCGATATTGAAGCTTCCAGATCGAGACGTGTTCTTCATCTTAGTAATCTATCTTACTATTGTTTTTTCTATCTTGTGTATTGCGTTGTACATTGAATCCTTATATATATAATGTCTATTTTTAAGCTCGTTTCCGCCTACAACTCTCGTCTCTTGTATCATAATTTTTCTCATACTCAATAGGTAAATTAGATGCTTAAAACCAATATAGACATATCTCATAAAAGGGTCTTATATACACACAATTATATTTTATTTAAAAAAAATCTCAAAGTATTTTCAAGTCTGTCCTTAGCCGACGCCCTTAAAGGATAAAGTCGGTGCCATTATATGAACAGCACCGGCAAGCACCGGCCAACTGACATAACAAAATGTCTTGTTCTTCTTTTTATCATCTCATTGTTTCAAAATTACAATCCCTAGAAAACTCCATTGGCGATTTTTGAAGGTCCTAGCAAAAACTCTAAATCTCTCTTCATCTAAACCTTAACAACCCATTGTAAGTCTTAATTACTTATATAGTCTTCACAATAATTAGTACTTTGAAATTTTTTTCCTTTACTTCTAATTTCTTTGTCATTCAAACCGATTGTTTGACATTTGGGTTAATTTAAAATTGTTACTAATCATGTTTCATATTAAGAAAACGATCCATGCACGTTAACCTTAACCCAATTATGTCAAAAATGTTATCCCTTTTGAGAACAATGATCTTCAGAAACTTAACTTAAATTTTGAATATCGATAGGTGCATCATGCCAAGCTCACGAGATGTTGATCATCACGACACCGCATACTACATCCCTATGTATCATCGTACCGGAGGTTTTACCAGTCATGAAAGGGAGATTTACAAATCCCTTATGAATCGCCTTTTTCATGAAGGTAGAGTCGTACTTCCCGACTTTCTAGAAAGCGAACCAAATCTTTGTGCCACTTTCGCGGCTATTTGTTTTGATTGTATTCTTGACATTAATAAACAAATATGCCTTATATTCATCTTACAATTTTACAAAAGTGTCCGACTTATTCGAAACCTAAATGGATAACTTCTTGGCATTGGTTTTGGCTAATGACAATGTGAACCATCCTCACCCTCGAGAACTTTGCCTGAATTCTTAGGATTCCTTGTGAGGGAGTGTGCCTATACTCTTTCGAATGGTCTATCTCATCTCTCCAAAGAAGTTGTGATCCTCATCCCAATCTCTATCCTCCTCCTCACAAGGATCTATCATTAGTTCGTGATGCCTTGTTTCATCCAAGAACCAAGCCAAAAACTCGCACCATCAAAAGTGATAGCGTGACTCTCGAACCTTTTCAAATGATCAACAACGAGCTTAGGGAAAACTTTAAAAAATGGGAGATTATCCTTAGTGATAATGACATTAGCCTCACCGATCACAAGGATCATCCCAACGTCTCTTTATGTTACATGCTCTATTGTCTTGCCAATGGCAAACCTTTCAATCTTGCCTATTTTATCACTCATCAAATGGTAAGTATGACTCAAAGCTCACAAATAACTCTTCCCTATGCATTTGCCCTCTTCCCAAGACTCTTTAAGCATGTCCAATCCAATCACCCTTATCCATTGCCCGATGAATTCTATCTTGTTGATCATGTGATGATTCCCTTCTCAAGCAAAATAATATATCATTTCAAAAATAAAGGTAAGAGACCACGTCTTCCAACTCCAACTCCTTTTAACTCTTTCGTATCTTCCCAATTACCTCCAAATCAAGGAATTAGGGTCAACCCAAGTAGTGATCTCATTGAAAACTACACTCTTAATCCCATTGCCTACATGAACCAACTCCCGCCAATTGAAGGAGGATAATCCCCTGAATTCAAGCAAACCAAAGGATTGTTCAAGTGCCTCTTCCATTACCTTTGCAAGAAGAAGTGAAGTATGCTATCCGGGAAAAACTATTTGTGTGACATGGTATGATAAGGCAATTTAAATTATGTATTTTGGTTTGTTGCCCCCTCTAGCGGTATAGGAGCATTTGGTTTTTAGACATTATTACTTATGCATCACTTTGCTTATATAATAGGATTGTCTTTCTTGTGTGCTCTAGAATCATAACCTAGGAAATTATTTATGCAAAAATTTCTCTTCCTTAGTAGGAGCGTTTATCATAGTCATTTTCCGTAGGATATATGTGAACAAACCGATAGGAAACCTAAACATATCTAAAACAGTATGCACCAACGCCTTTAGGGGGGTGAAGTATCACAAAATCTTTAGAGGCTCATTGCCAAAAAATTTGGTTAAAATTGTTTGCTGTCAGGATGGGCCAGTGCTGTTTGCAGCAAGCCGGTGCCCTTGACCCAATGACACCGGCCAGCAGGTTCTACAGAAGGTTTTTCAAAAAATTAAGGTCATCTCTTTCTCAACTAATCCCATAAATATGTTTATTAGACTTGCCTCATTACTGCCAGGTAGTTAGCTTTGCCTTGTTTGACTTAAAATGGCTATATAATGATTGTGTTTAGTGAAACAGTAGTGGTTTAGGCATTAAATGTTTTGCATGATTTCCTATAATTTTAGGGACATAAACCCTCTATCTCTCTTACACCTAAATCCTGCAAACTCACTTTCATCAATAGTATCTTTACTCTCAAAAACATGGCTACAAAGGTGCTTGACTCCTCACCAAAATCCACCAAGAAAATTAGCCAAAATCGGATTTATTGTCTTAACCTCATATGAAACCCTCACCTCAACCATCACAACTCAACCCCATTATTGCAATTGACACCCATACCTAGCCTCATTTACCTCCATTAACTTCAATCAGCAAACCCATGGTAGAACCCTTTACATCTCCATTGGCTCCTAAAACTCTCATTTTCTCTACTCCTCCAAACACCCTCATAGAACCTCATCCATACCTCTCCTCCACTAATAATGCACCACCAAGATCGACAAATCCATTTCCTCAATCCATTGTTCAAGACCTACCACAAACACTTCAATAAAATTCACCCATTAAACCCACTCTTCCTTCTCACAACCTACCCAATCCATCTATGGAAAGGGAAAATATTGAACAAAAATCGAAATCTCCAACACCTTCACCGAAAAGGTTCAAGAAGCATCCAATGCACAATACATGCAAGTAACCTCAATCCTCACCTCATTACTCCTGTTTATTGCCTTCCCCTTTCTACTATATCTCTACCTCTACCCAAACACCCCTTTTTGGTGCACCATTCCCTCTTCCAAGCATTTTTGGACCCCTTGATCAAATCCTTCGGCTTGAACAATCTCTTAAACGACAAGATCATACTTGTCCTCATTGTCTCAGAACTGAATCCATCATTAACAATTTCCAAACCGAAATAAGGTTTATGCTCAATCATGTCCTAGAGAGCATAAATGATATTTCTAACCGTTTGCCCCAAGACAAACACTAAGTTCTATTAGCATTAAGGTTTAGAAAACTTAGGCATTACCAATCATGACTTTAGTTTTAGTTGACATCAAGTCAATTTTGTTTACTTCAAATTGTAATGTTTATGTTCAAGTCTTAGATTATTGTCTTTCGATGATGAAATGTGATGTTTTACGATTGTGTTATCCTTGCTTATATTCCTCATTTATCTCTAATTCCTGTATATGTGATTGATTAAAATTGATTGAGCTTGCTTCCGCTAAATTTTCTTTATCTTGTGCTGTCTTCTTTCAGGTCAGCGATGTAGTTTGATAACAAGGACCGGTGCCCTTTAGACAGCACCGACAGAGCTGCAGCTTCCCAGATTGATTAAAACTCACTCATTTTGTAAATAAATCTCATATCCATTTATTAATAGACATCTTAAGTGCAGGTATTAGCAAGAGGATGCACTCTTTGAGGGGGAGCATTATATTTGACTTTTAAAGTCAACTTATTTCTGACATCTATCAGATAACTATGCTATGCTACCTTGAACTGTCTTGTAGCCTTATTTCTATACTCTTGAAAGTCTTCTAGGAGATGCTCTCGTAGGGGGATCACGATATTGGTTCCCTTGAATCAATATCTCTTCTTTTCTTATATCTCTCATTTCTTTTATGGTTAGTTTTTCTTCGATGCTCTTTTTGTTTTGACAAAAAAGGGGAGAAGGAAGTTAAAAAACTCCAATTTTGAACATTTAGTTTTCTAGTTTTTACTTTATAAGCTTATGTTTTGTCATCAACAAAAATGGGGAGATTGTTAATACAAATCAAACAGTAAAAACGTTTATTTATATTTTACGATCTCTCTTTTTGTTTTGTGAAGGCAAAAACATAACCTATAACGTAAAAACTAAATCTACTTGTTCTAAGCCAATAGTTTTTCTACCTTCTAATAACTATCTCTAATTACTCTTTGCATTTCTCTCAAAACATATAAACGTATCATATCAACAAGTTTTTCTAATATACTTCTTGTAAATAATCTTTTTCTTCAAAGTTATTTTCACAACAAACTTTTAAAAATAAAATCCTAATTCCTACTAGTTTTTTCACATAAAGAACCATATTCTACATAAACATTTCTTGAGTTTTCTTTCAAAGAAATAGGTCTTCTTCAAGATTATACATTACCTATGTTTAATCACTTTAAACTATCAAAGTTCATACTTAATTATCAAAAATGAAAAAGGCTTTATTCAGTTACTGTAGGCCGGTGCTCTTAGTTTTGCAAGCCGGTGCCCTCTGTCAACAGCACCGGAAGAACCGGCCTACGGTAAACTTGTTGGCTATAAATACCAACTCATTTCTCTTATTCTATATACTTAGAAATACAATTCTCTTTCTAGATAATCAGTATATAACTTATCTTCTATTCCTCTTATGTTCTTTGTCTTTGTAGATCTATTATGAAGATATATTGTCAAGATAAGTACTCCTAAAGTATTATCTTGTCATACCATCTTACAAGCAAGGTTTCCACATCCACATGAATCAAGCTTCTTAATCTTAAGCTCTTTCTATCTTATCATTCATATTATTCTTTCTATGAAGTGTAAAGTACTTAGGTGATGATGATGTAAATATAAATGTTTGGTACCTAGTAGTGGACAAACATCTTTGAATTATTGTAAACCATATTGTTGGTTATATCATATCTAGATTAGGAATGGTGGAAGGGTGTTAGTATATTGGTGAATGGTTCTTTCTCATAGAACCCGGTGTTTTACTTAGCACTGGATAAAGGGTAAGTAAATGTTGTGAGGCTTCTCCGCCAGTTAAAGGAGTAATGGTGATTTGTGAATTCAAACTCTCGAGATAAGCATGTGGTGCGTTAATTATAATCATGAATACATCACATAGTCTAAACATCCTAGTTGCGGAAAAGTCAAGGCTTCAATACGTTTTAAGCTTTGTTTTTAGACTATTGTTTTAGACTATTGCTCAATGTATCCTTGATTTGATTTGAATACGCCCATGTGTTTAGGTACTTGTTTTATTGTGACCACTAAATCTATTTCACATTAAATCAATCATTGATGGACAATTAGATATAAAAGATTTTAAATTTTATAAAAAAACTTTTTGATACAAGAAAATTTTAAGGGAAAACGCATTCACCCCCTCTACGTTTTCCACAAAGATGTCAAAAATGACGATGGTGATAGACGGTACCACCGATGATGGCAGTTTTTAGAACCTTAAAAAAGAATACATTATGATGAGAGCAGTTAAAGAATAAAAAAAAATCAAAAATAACATGTAAGTTGCATCATGGACGGGGGTCGCGGCGGTGACCGAAGCAGGAGCTCTGCGGCAATGGCCAGAGCAAAAGTTGAGAAGAGAGAAAATATGAAAGGCAAATGTGAAATTGGTTGGCTAAGAAGAAATAAATATACTGTATTAAATAGGTAGAAAAGACTCAACAGTAGCTAACTATTACACCTCATACACGTTAGTCCTTTATCCGTTTTTATATAATTTTTTTTCTAATTATCTTTTTCTTTTCTAAAAAATATGTTTTCTTTTTCTAACACCGTTAGTCCTTTATTTCGTTTTTTTTAATTTAACCGTGTAACTGATGGATTTTTAACACAACGTGATGGTTTTTTTTAATCTTTAAAACGGTTTGAGAGTATTTGTTGTTCTGTTGGCACCTTATGAGTTTCATTGTTATAAATCCTGATATCAATTTTATACTATTGTGTCCAATCAAAGAGCAGACAACCAAACAGTTCGATCAGCTGGACCCGTGAGCTCTACAACCCCATCTAAGTCTACCAAAGCCGGATAACGTACGTGAAAAATTATGTAGATTAGTCTATTGTAGTATGTAACTATTTTGGGTAAGGGTTAAGGTTTTACCTCAGCCATCGCACCACACTTTATTTTAGATAGCTTCATGACCCGTTTGCTGGACAGGCTAATTTCATGTGTTAAGTTAAAAGATACGATGACATGAATAATTTTGCGAAATAGTTTAAATCTAATAGAAAACACCAGAGGATTATATGTTACTATGAGTTGCATTTGATTCCTAACTTTCACCTTTGTATTTCTTAATGTGTTTACAAAACTGTATTCATAGAACAACCATAAAACATTGCATAAACATTTTTATACAAAGGCAACATTACATAAACATTATGAATGATAATGACAAAAACGAATGGGTATTCTTCCTCTTCCAGGTTGTCATTCTTAAAGGACATTACTTGTGGTTCAAATGTCCCTTTTTATGGAGATGTGTGTACTTCTTTCTAGCCAATGTTAGTCCATGGAGTCTCAATGTTAGTCCATGGTGTCCTTTATGCAAAAAAATATTACTTGCATGTATTTTAAGCAAAAACTATCTAAGACAAAAAACTAATATTGAGCGAGAGATAATAGTGATACCCTGATTACAGCCTCTAATAAATTATTTGCTTGCTCAAGGTTGCGTCTAACTTGAAGAATGTAGATATAAATATACAATGAGAACAAAGACCAAATACATATTTAATCTAGGTATTTATACAAAAGAAGATATATTATTAAGTGCAAAAACCATATGAACATGGATTAGAATCATAATTCGTTAAGTGGTGGCAATACTTACTTGATGAAGCTTTTCAAATGATTGCACATTGTTTTCCCGTCTTTGAATCTGAAACACAAAAAAGTAAAAGCCGAATACTCAAATGTAGACATGTTACTACAGGTACAACAAAGATTGAACGGGTCAGGAACTTACTCTTCGTGTATGAAGTCTATGAGTTTTTCCCTTGGTCTAAACACATTGTATGGATTGGCATCAGTAGCGGGGTGGCTGAAAAGCACATTAATAAGATGCACATTAGCTTTAAAATACTTCGAAGTCAAATAATCATTTTGCTTAGGCGTAACTAAATACGCATTCATCCCTTCCACTTCCTAATTTGAGAGACTTTGCTCCTATTAAAAGTGCTTTTGGTCATTTTAAAACCTACTATCGAAATTAAAAAATAAGAACACTCAAACATGGAACTTATCTAGGTAAAAGAGGGAAATTATGTTAGTGATCACAAACCTGTTAGCCGTGAGTTACAGTGCTTGATGTTGAATATCAAACTAAGCCTGCTCTAGCTCATACTTCGTTAGCATTTGTAGAAAAAGCCAACCGAATTAGTCCTATCATTACACAAAACATTGACGGGTCAACTTTTCTTTCACACTTAATAAATATCTGATTTTCTAACCACTTAACTGAGATTGCATATTATTCTCATGTCATAGGTTGCATCATCGTGTTGGTAGTAATGCATGTGATATACACGGGACTGTGCACATTGTCACTTGTGTGAATTGCGGGTTTTGTTTTCCACGTGATGTGTTTATAGACAAAATGAATGCCTTAATTCCAGAGGTCGCTATCAACTTTGTTTCTAAGTAATAACTGCCCAATTCAGGATATGGTGGATCATTCCTCATTCAGTTTCTCGCTATTTTTGCAAAAAAGAAAAAAAGATGAATCATAAAATGTCACTACTTATAAGCTTTATCATAGTTTTTTTCTTCTTTTCTTGTTTTGTGTTTATGTTATACATATCTGACATATATTCGTTAAGTGCAGTGGCAATTTGTTAACCTTAATTTTATATAAGTCGAAGCAAAAAAATTATATATGCACAATAAACTCATAGTTCCTGGTTGTGCCAGCAACACCATACACCAAAAGAATTAAAGTTATTGCAACTATGCTAACACAAGCAACGTCATTGTTCAGATCAAGCAACGCCATAAGTTGGGTAAACATGTTTATACTTGACGAGTTGACGCATATTCTGGCAGCAAAAAAGGATACAGAAATAAATAAAATTTTACTAAAATAGTTTAAGAGCACTTAAACGTGATAGGGGTCTTTAAAGGAATATTAAGGTCCTCCCTTGACCAATTAACAACCACCTGAAATGAGTTATTAATCAAGTCAATGTCAATAATAAAGAATTGAGTAGATACTAATTCGAAGAAAGAAGAAGTACCTTGGCACACTCTGGAGAAACATATAGCCTAGTATACCGTCTATCCATGGACAAATAATCCCTCTCGATGTCCAGCAAGTTGAATGAATAAACCTGCAATTGAACCACTTCAAAACATAGAAATGTGTGGTAACAAACATCCATTTAAGTGTAACATCCAGATAAATGCATCTGAAAATAGGCATGCATATGTTAAAAAATTATTTTTAAAACGTTTTGTTATAATTAGAAATGAGGTCTAATTATTTTAAAGAGAATGAACAGAAAGATGAAGCCACATAAACTCGGCACAGATCTTCAAGTTAGCCAACATCCACCTTTAATCACCACAAGCGGTAAAGAGGAATTGAAGAAAAACATTCTCGTATATAAAGGACCATGATAAGTGGGACACAGATCAATGTATCAAAACAGAGGGATGAGTGTCAACAGAAAAAGAAAACAAAAAGAATGAAGATCAGGGCCGTCAATACATAGAGCCTTCCACCCGCTACTCCAAAAGAAGATGTAGATATTACAAGAAAAACTCGTATGTGGGCTTTTTACCTTGCAGTCATATTTGAGAACCTACACTCTTTGAACCTCCATAACCTCTAGAACTTCCAAAACCTCCAACAGTAACATTCTTTCTGTAACATGGGTTAATTTGTGAACGAAGTTAAAGTATTGTTCTTATTCTAGTCACTACGACTTTGTTAATTACCAAGTATACAAAAATATTTTCTACTATACATTCCCGCCCCGAGACAGAAGGTTTGTGAGTGCGCTGCGTGCTTGCTGATTGCGGTATGCTTGTACCAATACTTTTACCATCCTCAGTTTATCTACCGTACTGAAACAGAGAAAAAGCAAACATGAGGTTGTTTCTTGAGATCGTGGGCTAACAATTTTGAGTTGATAAAAAGCAAGGTTGGTTACAAAACACTATAGGTCGTTGAACTAATTGGTCTATTTAACAAACAGCTGTGCAAATTAAGTAGCTGTGTCGATCATGATCTTAAGTCAAAGTTGCGACGCTTTATTAAAAAGTAGAAGAAGAAAATTGCACTCGCCAGGAACCATAGATAGGGAATCCATTGCGTAAGGCACATTGCATAAATATCGTTGTTATGATAGTATATGCACAGAAAGTGTGTTTTTCTGCAGTGTGTCAAAATATAGATATCCACATCATATTCAACAACACACATACACAAACAACAACACGAATAGCAAAAAATCAAACATAAATCAGACGTCGGAAATTTGATATGTTACCGACAAGCTGCCCCTAGAATACGTTCTGATCTTCAGTGTATATAATCCCGATTTCTGCCATGCCACGCCACACCACACCAGATCCTGGTATGTAAACATCAAGTCTCTGTAGATTAGATTATGGGATTCCAAGTCAACAAAGAACCAAAAAATAACATCAAATCATATGGGTAAATGTAGCAAGTGGCAGCACATCAAATCACAGGTCTCAATATAAGATGCTGAACCATTAGTTTCTTCTGTAGCATAACTCATCTTGCTTCGCTTTGTCCTGTAGAAGAGCAAATCGTCTAAAAAACAACCACAATGACTGAAAACCGCAAGGATTTAACCTACATTTAACTTCATACATACTGGTGAGAATCAGAAGGCATGGTAACATCTGAAGATCAAAGGCAAATTTTATTACAGACGATTAAAAAAGCTAATAAGAAAAAAATTCCGCATCACCCCTTCTAATTCAGATTTATCTGTTGATATACTCATTTTATAAAACAGAAGACCTACTAAAACTTAAAGTGAAAATGAAGTCGATCTAAGCGGTCAAATTGAGTACTCAAATTGGTCAAATGTCGCCTAATGTGTACTTAAATGCTTACGAATGTTCTAGATCAACAGTCGCAAGTCACTCAACCCACCAGTTTTCTACCTCTAATGCTCTATGGTAGGTCATGCTAAGGCGGCTTAATTTGCTGCACCAGAAATGGACTATGTCGCTCTTTTACTGATATTTCATCATGTAGACAAGTTTGGAATCTCCTTCATGCCTAGAAATTCCCATAAACATTTACAATTAGAAGAACGAACCACCATTTGGCTCCTTATCAGGCTAACATTGCTCGTATGGCATTCAAGTAAAAGCATCGTGTGAACTATGGCTGCTAATTAAAAGCTCTAAGTCATTTTTAATTGTAAACATAAATTGAAAGATAAAACAGAGTTCCAAAGGAATAATCAAAATTATGTTGTAGACATATTAGTAGCTAAAAGAAGAATTTGCGCTTGCAAATTTTCCACCGAACGGTTAGACATAACCCTAGCTTGCACACTTAACCTACCATCAAAGTGAAAAAAAATATTTCTTAGATTAGAATTTCATATCGTATTTGCACACTGAGAGAAGCATCATAAGCACACTGAGAGAAGCATCATAAGCACTCTGAGAAGAGAACTGAATCAACCTGCTCGATCACCAACCCAATATGAAAATTTAATCAACCCATGTCAACCAATTTCGTGTTTGATCTCTTATGAGTAAAATAGCAACAAATGATACAGTATATTGCAGCAAAAATGCTGGTATTGACCATATATTCGCTCGTAGCCTAACTATAAACAAAGAAAGGTTGTGAAAAATGGCGCAGCGCTGACGACTTTAGAGTGTCAATAAGTTGTCGCATGTTTGAATCTTGCTAATTGCATATTTATGGTTATGGGGAGCGAATAATTTACAAAGCTCCACATTAAGAGCTAGTGATTGCAAAGCTATATAAATCTTGCCAGGTACAGTAGTATGTAAAAACCAAAATTTACTTGGTGTGTTCAGTCACTTCATGATTTCTTAACCTTGTCTCAAGGCTGTCAAAAACAATAATCAAAAAGATGTATGGAGAGAAAAAGAACATACCTTATTAAGATTGTTTCTGTAAGTCTGTAAAGAAAATGGGAGACAAGTAAAGTTAATAATTTGAAGCAGATTTAAGGTTGCATGCATATACTATAAAGATTAATGACTCTGAACAACATTGGACTCTAATTGAGAATTGATCTGAATAATATAGTGGTTTAATCTCAATTAGGTTTTTGTCGTCCAATGTTCCCACCCTAATTGTCAAATGAAAATATAAAATATGTATTAGGGTTCGTATGTATTAGAGTAATCTAGATTAAAAAGATAATATAGATTTGGATTAATATCAAACATAATTATAGAGTATATCTTCAAAGATAGTTATGGAGTATATCTTAAACATGATATGATAGGCCTTATATGATTTTAGACCATATTATTATTGTTTTGGATAGTATTAAACAAATAGTGGCTTGGCTCAGTTGGTAAACCTTGGTTAAAGATGTTGCATATTAAGCAAAGGTCAAAAGTTCAAACCTTGCCATTGACAATATTTTTTTAAAAAAAATCCAAAAATTATAAAAAAATATAAAAAATTCCGAAAATTATAAAGTTGAGGTGGCCATGTCATCGTTGTTTGCGCCATGTCATCATTGAGGTGGCGTTGAGTCACTATTTCATATTAATCCAGTCATAGTTAGCCCCATATATAAGTTATAGATATATATAACCCTTAAAAATTGAGGGGGTGATGTGCCGTTGTGTGGTGTATAAAAAATAATTAGAAAAGAAAAAGAAAACATATTTTTGAGTTAATTACAAACGGTCGTTAGTCAAAAGGACTAACGGTGCAAGAGATGACTCTAAAACGTAAGATAAAGATTCAAGAATTAAAAGTTTGATAGGTATTGTGTCACTTTTTTTGGGTTGCGTGTACTGTAATGACATAAATAAAAAATACGGTATATAAATGCCATTAACCTTTATGTTTTTAATCAAGTTATTTTTAACTATTATTATATGTTTAGCAAAAAAGCGTTTAATTTACAAAAAAAGCGAAACACGTGTTACACAGGAAATCAAAACTTCCCGCAGCGAAGCGCGAGTTTCCATTGCTTGTTTAAAACGAAACAAATATGAACAAGTAGAACTAAATTACTCATATGAAGAAAATAAAAAAGAATAGCAAAACGTCGTGAATAGAACATGCAGTTAAGGGGTTGTTAGATTGATTATAAGGCAAATGACAAAAAAAACACTAAACTTAAGTATTTTTTGTTGAAACTTATGGTTTTTTTTATCAACAATTGTATATTGTATATTATGTATATTGTATGTATGGTGCATAGACAAATGAATGAAAATAATATGGGTTTATAAATATTAAAAGAACATATACTATATTAATTAATAATTAATGTTGTTAAATATGTATACGTTAATATTAATATTTACCAAACACTTGTGACGTTTATAATTGATATTTACCAAACACATGTGACGTTTTCTTTTTTACTGTAGTTAATGTTTGAAACGTTTCGAATGTTGAAATGGTTGACTTTGTTTTAAACGTCATATCTATTTTGTCCATTTAATTATGGGTAAAGGCCATTTATTACCAACCTACTTTCTCATTTGTACCGTAATGACCAACTTACTTTTTTTTGTACTCTCTACACCCACGAACTTTCAAATTTTGTTCGATATCACCAATAACGTAATTTGTTACCGACACGCTTGCATATATATTCGGTGTTGTCATTTTTAATTATTTTTCTTATTATATAATGCTATATCTGATTTTCAATAGTCAACATTATAAAAGTCAACACAACTTTTTCCCCTCAAAATCTCACTTCTTCTTCATCAACAACTCCAAAATCCCACGTTACCAGATCCAAATGTCACTTCTTCATTCACACCATTTACATACAAATCCCATATTACCCATATCCAAATCCCACTTGTTCATTCACACCATCCACACTCACATTCACACAAATCCCACTGGTTCTTTGTTAGAATCACTGGTCCACATCTCTAGTGAAGTAACAACCATAGAAAAGATTCCAATTACACAAACAAAAAATGTTTCAATAATGATACGAAGGATTAAACTTCTTTCATCATTGTTTGAGGAGGTTCAAGAAACAAACACTCAACTTCCCCCTTCTTCCATATTGTGCCTCACTAAGCTTTATTCCGTGATACGGAGGGTGAAAACATTGATACAAGTATGTCAAGAAGGTAGTTGTTTGTGGAACCTTGTTCGATCAGAAAGCATTTTAAATTAGTTCCATGTGATCGTGAAAGAAATGAGTAGAGCTTTAGATATCCGACCTCTGAGCTTGTTGAAGATAGTAGCAGACACAAAAGAGCAAGTTGAGCTTCTTCATAAACAAGTCAAACGAGTCGACTTGTTGGTCGATTCTAAAGAGATTCAAAGAAGAGATGAGCTTCTTCATGAGATGATGGCCAATAAGGGTAGCAAAAGTAAAGACATCATTAATTTTGAGAAAGACTCAAATTGGATTGAATGGGTGGGGTTTTTACTTGACAGGGTGGATTTTATTTTGATATAAAAAAGTTAAATTAAAGACCTGAAAATTTAGCCGGTCATATGGGTTACATTATCACAAAACAAACAAGTTCGTTGGTGTAATGTGTACAAAAAAAAGTAAGTTGGTCATTACGGTACAAATGAGAAAGTACGTTGGTAATAAATGGCCTTTACCCTTTAATTATTGTGACTATTAATTATGTCCATTTAATTATTTAAAAATCACAATAATGGCTATAAATATCATTCTCATTCTAACATTTTCATTCAATTCATACATACAAAATACATAAATTTGATGTTCATGTGAACCTTATGTACGCTGCATAAAGTTCTATTATTTGAGGTCAAATCCTGGGAAGAAATTAGTCACGAATCCCACCAGCGTAAATAGTGGGGGCTAATATTCTTTAAGGACAGTGATTATCATGTCCTCAATTTCATTCATATTAATAGTAGAAATCTGCCATATTTTTAAAAATCTTAAAGAATATTATCATGGATCAAAGTGCTGGTTTAAGGATGTTTGGAAGCGACATAATCAAACTGGACAGAATGGATGGGATGAACTTTACTCATTGGAAGGAAAAGATGAAATTTTTGTTAACTGCGTTCAAGGTTTATTATGTCCTAGAAGGGCCACCTGTTGGCGTGATGACTAAAGAGGAACAAAGGAAGCGCGAACAAGATGAAACACTATGCAGAGGATACATTCTGAGTACCCTCACTGACCGTTTGTATGATCTATACACACCAATGACTTTTGCAAGGGAAATCTAGAATTCTCTTGAAGAAAAATACACCGCTGAAAAGGAAGGGGCAGATAAGTTTATCACTTTTAAATTCTTTGAATTTGCCATGGAAGATAACGTGTCTATTTTAGATCAAGTTAATGAATTTCTAATTTTGGTTTCTAAATTCAAAAATCTTAACATTGAAATCCCTGAAAAGTTATTGGTTGGGGCCATCATTACCAAGTTACCATCTTCTTGGCGCAATTACAGAAAGAAATTGATGCACACTTCAGAGGATTTTACATTGGATCAAATTCAGAAAAATTTACGAATTGAAGAGGAAACTCGTATTCGTGAAAAGAATCTGAATGATGCATCAGGTTCTAAGGTTAATTATGTTGATTCAGGAAAGAACAACAAAGGAAATGACAAGAAGAGGAAGGGTACATGGAATTCATCCAAGAACAACCATTTTCTGAGGTTGTGTGTTACAAATGCGGTGAAAAAGGGCATATCAAACGCTACTGCAAGAATTCCAAGAAGAAAAATTAGAATTCAAACAAGAAGGATGAATCTGCTAATGCAGTGGAACAAGTTGATACCACAGAAATCACTGTTATGGTTTCTGAAATGAACATTGGAATGATTCGGGAACTGCATATGGCTAGTGTGACAACAACAGATGATTGGTGGTATGATTCTGGTGCAACTACACATGTTTGCAACAACAAAGACTTGTTTAAAACTTATAAGGAAACTGCAGATGGACATGAAGTTATGATGGGTGACAATCATACTTCAAAGGTTATTGGCTCAGGAAACGTGGAGATCCAATTCACATCTGGAAAAAAATTAACCCTTATGAATGTTCTTTATGTTCTTAACATTAGGAAGAATCTTGTTTCTGGTTTTAAACTTTGTAAAAGTGGGGTTAAGGCTGTGATAGAATCGGACAAAGTGATTCTGTCCAAGGCCAATGTATTTGTAGGAAAAGCGTATGCTTGTGATGGCATGTTCAAACTCAACATCAATAAAATTACTAGTTCTGCTTACTTGCCTGATTGCAATTTTATTTCCAGTTTTAATATTGAATGCTCTACTTTCAATTTATGGCATAATCGTTTAGGACACATAAATTATAGGACTATGAAAGATATGTTAAAACAAGGCATTATATCCTATAATGGTGAACATAAAGATAAATGTGAAATATGTGTTCAAGCGAAAATGAAAAGAAAACCTTTTCCTAAGGTGGATAGACAATCTGAAATTTTAGAGTTAGTACATTCTGATATATGTGAATTGAATGGACAATTAACTAGAGGAGGAAATAGGTATTTCATAACTTTTATTGATGATTGCTCTAGATATACCTATGTTTATTTGTTGAAATCAAAAGATCAGGCCTTCGAAACATTTAAAATTTATAAGGCTGAAGTAGAAAACCAAAGAGGCAAAAAGATACAAATTCTAAGAAGTGATAGAGGCGGTGAATACTTTTCCACCGAATTTTCTTCCTATTGTGAATCACAGACAATTAGCTTTGTATTATGATCGTTTTCCTGCTGTACTTGAAGGATACTTAGATGCTAGTTGGATAACTGGCAGTAGTGATAGTAAATCCACAACCGGTTGGATTTTTACACTTGGTGGTAGGGCTGTTTGTTGGGGTTCAAAGAAACAAACGTGTATTACACATTCCACTATGGAGGCTGAGTTTTTAGCACTTGCAGCCGCGGGTAAGGAAGCAGAATGGCTAAGAAATATGTTGTTAGACATAGAGTTGTGGCCACAACCAATGCCATCCATTTCCTTACATTGTGATAGTCAATCGACTCTATCAAGGACATATAATAAGATGTATAATGGAAAGTCTAGACACATTAGCCTTAGACATGCCTATATTAAGGAGTTAATATCGAATGGGATAATAACTATTGAATATATACGCTCTTGTAAGAATCTTGCGAATCCGTTTACAAAGGTCTTCCAAAAGACATGGTCTTTGGAACTACAAGAGAGATGGGTTTGAAACCAATTGAGTAAAGTTGGCAACAATGGGAACCCAACCTTTACTTAGACTAAAATCTACTTAAAGGTTCAATGTGGTAAAAACAAGTTGTTGATTACCAACAGGACACTAGTTTAGTTTAAATACTAAATAGTGAGTAATTCTTTTAGGGTGAGTATTTATACTCTTAATGAAGTGTAGCTTTGATAATTAAAGGGCTTCACCTATGTGGATATAAGGAGTGGTGTCGTTCCTATAAAAGTGAGTTTTACTTTTGGAGATATCCATGAAACTGGGATTAGCACATGACCATAATAGTGCTATCATGTTATGAACATCAATTACCATGTTATGTGTGTTATTTTTCCGAGTTTAACACTATGGATCATGGCTCAAATGCTATAAAGCAGCCATTGATTCTGTTAGGCTATTTGAAGGATATACATTATGTTAAGGTTCAAAGCAAAAGCTACCTTAATTTATGCATAATATATTGGATATTGTTAATAAAATCCAAGTGGGGGATTGTTGAAACTTATAGATTTTTTATCAACAATTGTATATTGTATATTGTGTATATTGTATGTATGGTGCATAGACAAATGAATGAAAATAATATGGGTTTATAAATATTAAAAGAACATATACTATATTAATTAATAATTAATGTTGTTAAATATGTATACGTTAATATTAATATTTACCAAACACTTGTGACGTTTATAATTGATATTTACCAAACACATGTGACGTTTTCTTTTTTACTGTAGTTCCAACCGGTTGTGGATTTACTATCACTACTGCCAGTTATCCAACTAGCATCTGAGTATCCTTCAAGTACAGCAGGAAAACGATCATAATACAAAGCTAATCAAAAGATCAAGCCTTCGAAACATTTAAAATTTATAAGGCTGAAGTAGAAAACCAAAGAGGCAAAAAGATACAAATTCTAAGAAGTGATAGAGGTGGTGAATACTTTCCTCTAAATTTTCTTTCTATTGTGAATCACATAGTTTGATTCATCAAAGAACAGCACCATATACACCTCAACAGAATGGTGTTGCTGAAAGGAAGAATAGAGTTTTGCAAGATATGATTAATGCTATGTTAGTCAGTGCAATCTTGCCAAAGAATTTGTGGGGTGAAGCCTTGCTTATAGCATGTCATGTAAGTAATAGAATAATTGCAAAAAAACTAAAAGTATCTCCTTATAAAATCTGGAAGGGTAGAAATCCTAATATTAGTTATTTTAGAGTATGGGGTTGTTTAGCCTATTATAAGGCTCCCTTACCTAATACTTCTAAATTAGGACCTAGAGGCTTAAAAAGTATATTTGTGGGATATGTAAAAGATTCTAAATCTTATCGTTGTTTAGATTTAGATTCAAATGTTATTGTTGAATCAAGAGATGTAGATTTCTTTGAGAATAAATTTCGTCATGATTCAACAAGCACAAATGAAATTGTAACTCAAATCCCACAAGATATTTCTGGTCCAAATTTGAACTCTAACAATAAGAGGAATATGGCATAATCTTCTAGTGCACCTAGAAGAAGTGAAAGGGCTAGAAAGGAAAGAAACTTGGATCCTGATTTTATTGATTCTCAAGCTATTATCTTCCTTGTTGAAGGTGATAATGAGAATAATGTTATTAATAAAATACCAGTTCTACTAAATGTAGAGGATGCACCTAAAACTTATAAAGAGGCTATCACCTCTAGGAATTCTGCATTTTGGAAGGAGGCAATTGATGATGAAATGGATTCCCTAGTATCTAACAATACTTGGGAACTTTCAGATTTACCTCCAGGTTCCAAAGCAATTGGGTGTAGATGGGTTTTTAGAATCAAATATCATACAGATGGATCCGTTCAAACTTTTAAAGCTAGGTTGGTAATTCAAGGCTTTAGTCAAAGACAAGGAGTTGATTACTTTGATACATATGCACCGGTAGCTAGAATCACTTCGATTAGGGTGCTCTTTGCATTAGCTTCAATTTATAATTTGCCTATACATCAAATGGATGTTAAAACTGCCTT